>OZ029928.1:10189106-10334637 GCA_964023275.1 Norana najaformis
TCTGTGCGCGCTTTGGATTTTCTCAAACCACAGACCCGGGTCTGTGCGCGCTTTGGATTTTCTCAAACCACAGACCCGGGTCTGTGCGCGCTTTGGATTTTCTCAAACCACAGACCCGGGTCTGTGCGCGCTTTGGATTTTCTCAAACCACAGACCCGGGTCTGTGCGCGCTTTGGATTTTCTCAAACCACAGACCCGGGTCTGTGCGCGCTTTGGATTTTCTCAAACCACAGACCCGGGTCTGTGCGCGCTTTGGATTTTCTCAAACCACAGACCCGGGTCTGTGCGCGCTTTGGATTTTCTCAAACCACAGACCCGGGTCTGTGCGCGCTTTGGATTTTCTCAAACCACAGACCCGGGTCTGTGCGCGCTTTGGATTTTCTCAAACCACAGACCCGGGTCTGTGCGCGCTTTGGATTTTCTCAAACCACAGACCCGGGTCTGTGCGCGCTTTGGATTTTCTCAAACCACAGACCCGGGTCTGTGCGCGCTTTGGATTTTCTCAAACCACAGACCCGGGTCTGTGCGCGCTTTGGATTTTCTCAAACCACAGACCCGGGTCTGTGCGCGCTTTGGATTTTCTCAAACCACAGACCCGGGTCTGTGCGCGCTTTGGATTTTCTCAAACCACAGACCCGGGTCTGTGCGCGCTTTGGATTTTCTCAAACCACAGACCCGGGTCTGTGCGCGCTTTGGATTTTCTCAAACCACAGACCCGGGTCTGTGCGCGCTTTGGATTTTCTCAAACCACAGACCCGGGTCTGTGCGCGCTTTGGATTTTCTCAAACCACAGACCCGGGTCTGTGCGCGCTTTGGATTTTCTCAAACCACAGACCCGGGTCTGTGCGCGCTTTGGATTTTCTCAAACCACAGACCCGGGTCTGTGCGCGCTTTGGATTTTCTCAAACCACAGACCCGGGTCTGTGCGCGCTTTGGATTTTCTCAAACCACAGACCCGGGTCTGTGCGCGCTTTGGATTTTCTCAAACCACAGACCCGGGTCTGTGCGCGCTTTGGATTTTCTCAAACCACAGACCCGGGTCTGTGCGCGCTTTGGATTTTCTCAAACCACAGACCCGGGTCTGTGCGCGCTTTGGATTTTCTCAAACCACAGACCCGGGTCTGTGCGCGCTTTGGATTTTCTCAAACCACAGACCCGGGTCTGTGCGCGCTTTGGATTTTCTCAAACCACAGACCCGGGTCTGTGCGCGCTTTGGATTTTCTCAAACCACAGACCCGGGTCTGTGCGCGCTTTGGATTTTCTCAAACCACAGACCCGGGTCTGTGCGCGCTTTGGATTTTCTCAAACCACAGACCCGGGTCTGTGCGCGCTTTGGATTTTCTCAAACCACAGACCCGGGTCTGTGCGCGCTTTGGATTTTCTCAAACCACAGACCCGGGTCTGTGCGCGCTTTGGATTTTCTCAAACCACAGACCCGGGTCTGTGCGCGCTTTGGATTTTCTCAAACCACAGACCCGGGTCTGTGCGCGCTTTGGATTTTCTCAAACCACAGACCCGGGTCTGTGCGCGCTTTGGATTTTCTCAAACCACAGACCCGGGTCTGTGCGCGCTTTGGATTTTCTCAAACCACAGACCCGGGTCTGTGCGCGCTTTGGATTTTCTCAAACCACAGACCCGGGTCTGTGCGCGCTTTGGATTTTCTCAAACCACAGACCCGGGTCTGTGCGCGCTTTGGATTTTCTCAAACCACAGACCCGGGTCTGTGCGCGCTTTGGATTTTCTCAAACCACAGACCCGGGTCTGTGCGCGCTTTGGATTTTCTCAAACCACAGACCCGGGTCTGTGCGCGCTTTGGATTTTCTCAAACCACAGACCCGGGTCTGTGCGCGCTTTGGATTTTCTCAAACCACAGACCCGGGTCTGTGCGCGCTTTGGATTTTCTCAAACCACAGACCCGGGTCTGTGCGCGCTTTGGATTTTCTCAAACCACAGACCCGGGTCTGTGCGCGCTTTGGATTTTCTCAAACCACAGACCCGGGTCTGTGCGCGCTTTGGATTTTCTCAAACCACAGACCCGGGTCTGTGCGCGCTTTGGATTTTCTCAAACCACAGACCCGGGTCTGTGCGCGCTTTGGATTTTCTCAAACCACAGACCCGGGTCTGTGCGCGCTTTGGATTTTCTCAAACCACAGACCCGGGTCTGTGCGCGCTTTGGATTTTCTCAAACCACAGACCCGGGTCTGTGCGCGCTTTGGATTTTCTCAAACCACAGACCCGGGTCTGTGCGCGCTTTGGATTTTCTCAAACCACAGACCCGGGTCTGTGCGCGCTTTGGATTTTCTCAAACCACAGACCCGGGTCTGTGCGCGCTTTGGATTTTCTCAAACCACAGACCCGGGTCTGTGCGCGCTTTGGATTTTCTCAAACCACAGACCCGGGTCTGTGCGCGCTTTGGATTTTCTCAAACCACAGACCCGGGTCTGTGCGCGCTTTGGATTTTCTCAAACCACAGACCCGGGTCTGTGCGCGCTTTGGATTTTCTCAAACCACAGACCCGGGTCTGTGCGCGCTTTGGATTTTCTCAAACCACAGACCCGGGTCTGTGCGCGCTTTGGATTTTCTCAAACCACAGACCCGGGTCTGTGCGCGCTTTGGATTTTCTCAAACCACAGACCCGGGTCTGTGCGCGCTTTGGATTTTCTCAAACCACAGACCCGGGTCTGTGCGCGCTTTGGATTTTCTCAAACCACAGACCCGGGTCTGTGCGCGCTTTGGATTTTCTCAAACCACAGACCCGGGTCTGTGCGCGCTTTGGATTTTCTCAAACCACAGACCCGGGTCTGTGCGCGCTTTGGATTTTCTCAAACCACAGACCCGGGTCTGTGCGCGCTTTGGATTTTCTCAAACCACAGACCCGGGTCTGTGCGCGCTTTGGATTTTCTCAAACCACAGACCCGGGTCTGTGCGCGCTTTGGATTTTCTCAAACCACAGACCCGGGTCTGTGCGCGCTTTGGATTTTCTCAAACCACAGACCCGGGTCTGTGCGCGCTTTGGATTTTCTCAAACCACAGACCCGGGTCTGTGCGCGCTTTGGATTTTCTCAAACCACAGACCCGGGTCTGTGCGCGCTTTGGATTTTCTCAAACCACAGACCCGGGTCTGTGCGCGCTTTGGATTTTCTCAAACCACAGACCCGGGTCTGTGCGCGCTTTGGATTTTCTCAAACCACAGACCCGGGTCTGTGCGCGCTTTGGATTTTCTCAAACCACAGACCCGGGTCTGTGCGCGCTTTGGATTTTCTCAAACCACAGACCCGGGTCTGTGCGCGCTTTGGATTTTCTCAAACCACAGACCCGGGTCTGTGCGCGCTTTGGATTTTCTCAAACCACAGACCCGGGTCTGTGCGCGCTTTGGATTTTCTCAAACCACAGACCCGGGTCTGTGCGCGCTTTGGATTTTCTCAAACCACAGACCCGGGTCTGTGCGCGCTTTGGATTTTCTCAAACCACAGACCCGGGTCTGTGCGCGCTTTGGATTTTCTCAAACCACAGACCCGGGTCTGTGCGCGCTTTGGATTTTCTCAAACCACAGACCCGGGTCTGTGCGCGCTTTGGATTTTCTCAAACCACAGACCCGGGTCTGTGCGCGCTTTGGATTTTCTCAAACCACAGACCCGGGTCTGTGCGCGCTTTGGATTTTCTCAAACCACAGACCCGGGTCTGTGCGCGCTTTGGATTTTCTCAAACCACAGACCCGGGTCTGTGCGCGCTTTGGATTTTCTCAAACCACAGACCCGGGTCTGTGCGCGCTTTGGATTTTCTCAAACCACAGACCCGGGTCTGTGCGCGCTTTGGATTTTCTCAAACCACAGACCCGGGTCTGTGCGCGCTTTGGATTTTCTCAAACCACAGACCCGGGTCTGTGCGCGCTTTGGATTTTCTCAAACCACAGACCCGGGTCTGTGCGCGCTTTGGATTTTCTCAAACCACAGACCCGGGTCTGTGCGCGCTTTGGATTTTCTCAAACCACAGACCCGGGTCTGTGCGCGCTTTGGATTTTCTCAAACCACAGACCCGGGTCTGTGCGCGCTTTGGATTTTCTCAAACCACAGACCCGGGTCTGTGCGCGCTTTGGATTTTCTCAAACCACAGACCCGGGTCTGTGCGCGCTTTGGATTTTCTCAAACCACAGACCCGGGTCTGTGCGCGCTTTGGATTTTCTCAAACCACAGACCCGGGTCTGTGCGCGCTTTGGATTTTCTCAAACCACAGACCCGGGTCTGTGCGCGCTTTGGATTTTCTCAAACCACAGACCCGGGTCTGTGCGCGCTTTGGATTTTCTCAAACCACAGACCCGGGTCTGTGCGCGCTTTGGATTTTCTCAAACCACAGACCCGGGTCTGTGCGCGCTTTGGATTTTCTCAAACCACAGACCCGGGTCTGTGCGCGCTTTGGATTTTCTCAAACCACAGACCCGGGTCTGTGCGCGCTTTGGATTTTCTCAAACCACAGACCCGGGTCTGTGCGCGCTTTGGATTTTCTCAAACCACAGACCCGGGTCTGTGCGCGCTTTGGATTTTCTCAAACCACAGACCCGGGTCTGTGCGCGCTTTGGATTTTCTCAAACCACAGACCCGGGTCTGTGCGCGCTTTGGATTTTCTCAAACCACAGACCCGGGTCTGTGCGCGCTTTGGATTTTCTCAAACCACAGACCCGGGTCTGTGCGCGCTTTGGATTTTCTCAAACCACAGACCCGGGTCTGTGCGCGCTTTGGATTTTCTCAAACCACAGACCCGGGTCTGTGCGCGCTTTGGATTTTCTCAAACCACAGACCCGGGTCTGTGCGCGCTTTGGATTTTCTCAAACCACAGACCCGGGTCTGTGCGCGCTTTGGATTTTCTCAAACCACAGACCCGGGTCTGTGCGCGCTTTGGATTTTCTCAAACCACAGACCCGGGTCTGTGCGCGCTTTGGATTTTCTCAAACCACAGACCCGGGTCTGTGCGCGCTTTGGATTTTCTCAAACCACAGACCCGGGTCTGTGCGCGCTTTGGATTTTCTCAAACCACAGACCCGGGTCTGTGCGCGCTTTGGATTTTCTCAAACCACAGACCCGGGTCTGTGCGCGCTTTGGATTTTCTCAAACCACAGACCCGGGTCTGTGCGCGCTTTGGATTTTCTCAAACCACAGACCCGGGTCTGTGCGCGCTTTGGATTTTCTCAAACCACAGACCCGGGTCTGTGCGCGCTTTGGATTTTCTCAAACCACAGACCCGGGTCTGTGCGCGCTTTGGATTTTCTCAAACCACAGACCCGGGTCTGTGCGCGCTTTGGATTTTCTCAAACCACAGACCCGGGTCTGTGCGCGCTTTGGATTTTCTCAAACCACAGACCCGGGTCTGTGCGCGCTTTGGATTTTCTCAAACCACAGACCCGGGTCTACTCACTCACTCACTCACTCACTCACTCACTCACTCACTCACTCACTCACTCACTCACTCACTCACTCACTCACTCACTCACTCACTCACTCACTCACTCACTCACTCACTCACTCACTCACTCACTCACTCACTCACTCACTCACTCACTCACTCACTCACTCACTCACTCACTCACTCACTCACTCACTCACTCACTCACTCACTCACTCACTCACTCACTCACTCACTCACTCACTCACTCACTCACTCACTCACTCACTCACTCACTCACTCACTCACTCACTCACTCACTCACTCACTCACTCACTCACTCACTCACTCACTCACTCACTCACTCACTCACTCACTCACTCACTCACTCACTCACTCACTCACTCACTCACTCACTCACTCACTCACTCACTCACTCACTCACTCACTCACTCACTCACTCACTCACTCACTCACTCACTCACTCACTCACTCACTCACTCACTCACTCACTCACTCACTCACTCACTCACTCACTCACTCACTCACTCACTCACTCACTCACTCACTCACTCACTCACTCACTCACTCACTCACTCACTCACTCACTCACTCACTCACTCACTCACTCACTCACTCACTCACTCACTCACTCACTCACTCACTCACTCACTCACTCACTCACTCACTCACTCACTCACTCACTCACTCACTCACTCACTCACTCACTCACTCACTCACTCACTCACTCACTCACTCACTCACTCACTCACTCACTCACTCACTCACTCACTCACTCACTCACTCACTCACTCACTCACTCACTCACTCACTCACTCACTCACTCACTCACTCACTCACTCACTCACTCACTCACTCACTCACTCACTCACTCACTCACTCACTCACTCACTCACTCACTCACTCACTCACTCACTCACTCACTCACTCACTCACTCACTCACTCACTCACTCACTCACTCACTCACTCACTCACTCACTCACTCACTCACTCACTCACTCACTCACTCACTCACTCACTCACTCACTCACTCACTCACTCACTCACTCACTCACTCACTCACTCACTCACTCACTCACTCACTCACTCACTCACTCACTCACTCACTCACTCACTCACTCACTCACTCACTCACTCACTCACTCACTCACTCACTCACTCACTCACTCACTCACTCCAGATATATATGCGCACACACACAGATATATATGCGCACACACACAGATATATATGCACACACACAGATATATATGCACACACACAGATATATATGCACACACATATACAGTTCGGGAGTGGAACCCAGCCCAAAGACCCTGCTTTTCATGCCCAGTGCTTTAACCATTACTCTATCCAACCACACACTCTGTTCTTGCAAAAGAACGCTCTTAAACCCTTTGGTCAAAATAGCCCTTCGTCGTCCGCGTCGACATCTAGCGATTATTTTGAAAATTTTCAAGTGCAAATGATAAATATTCATGGGTGCCTGGTCTGCTTTGGTTCATGCTTCGTTTTAAAAAAATGAAGTTTAGTTTCGATAATGTGCCTTATTTTGTTGGTTTATAAGAAAGCAGTGTTAGTGCCTTCTGTTCATGACATTGACCAATAAGGGTATTACACCACTTATTGTGCTATTATGTTAACATAATAGCACACTGTCACTCAGTGATTAAGTATGCGCACTCACTACCCATGATCAAACTACCGACGCCTTAACAATCAACCACCTTGCCTCCACCATTTTCTATTCTGGATCCCCGCCTGTAAATTATGGCTGACGCACAGAGGGATTTATTGTGCGCTTTCACATTTTCATGGTTCTCTAAAGCGAGATGTTATGGGACGCCTCCGTCTATCAATGGAGCACAACTGCCCTGTTTGCGTGCGTGTGTGTATGCGTATAATGATATTCTTATTTTGTTTGGCAGCCAGTAAATACCTGTTATTCAAGCCAAATTCCATACAAACAGAGGCGTTAGGAGTGTTCTGGGAGATGTGTTAGGAGTGTTCTGGGTGATGGCGGTTTTGGCGTTATAAAATGAGTGTGGAGAGCTATCACTGGATTTAAACCCACTACAGGTGCTCTTAAAGATTATTGGATGAACTTGTATCGTACTAAAAAAAACCCAGGCCAATACATTTACTCTCGTACTCACTCACTCACGTACGGTTCAGTTCTGCTCTAATTTGACCACTCCTCTTATTGGCCCGTCTTTCCCACGAAATCCTCCTTTGCTATGCGTTGTATCTATTAAAGAACTGCGTTGTTAGCTCCGCGTCTTAATTAAGCGGTTATTTATTCAATTGTTTATTTACTGTTTATTTATTTCTTATTTCAATATTTATCTATTACATGATTTATTTGTGCATTTATTTTAATACATTTTTACAAAGGCGAAATTTACGGAGACATACGAGATATCTAAAATATATTACATCAGATCAACAGCCATTTTATTATAAATATCATCATCAATAATCGTCATCATCATCATTTTCATCATCATAATCATCATCACTATCATCAATTATGCTAAGTTAGGCTCATCCATAATTTTCATTGCTAAATCCAGTTAGTAGTGGAACATCCCTGATTTCCGCCTTTAGATCGAGTTCCCTCCGTTTACTATGGCCTCCATACTATGGCTGTAGTTGGGTTGTACATATGATCCTGATTTCCACCCTTGGTTCACATCCCTTAATATTTCGAAATTTGCAAAAAGCTTCACGCGATCGCGATCTCCATAACATAAGCATGCCAAATATGTCAAAATGTTGACTTTATCATCAGAAATAAAACAGGTCTGCATTCCCCGATTTTCCATGTTCAGGACTAGTTCCCCGGTTGTGGGCGAAACAGGTATGGTAGCAGCAGTAGTAGTAGTTTTCAATGTTTATTTACATCTTGTCTTGTCTTGTCTTGTATAGTTGTGGGTGTGTCACTAGTAGTAGTAGTAGAAGTAGTAGTAGTAGCAGTAGCAGCAGCAGCAGCAGTAGTAGTAACAGCAGTAGTAGTAGTTTTCAATGTTTATTTACTGTACATCTTGTTTTGTCTTGTCTTATATCATGTCATATTATCTCATCTTATCTTCTTATTAAGGTCTTATATGTGACATATTTGCCGATTACAGTATTACCATGGATTACAACCAGTTCGATCGGATCTGGACCTCTGATCTATTCATACGGAACCTCAAGTCTGGAACGTTCCACTCGATAACGGTTCCTAATCGACTGATCCGTCTCTCGCCAGATGGCACCATTTTCTTTAGCCAGATACTGACTTTGCTCCTCTCGTGCAACATGCAACTGGCCCGCTATCCAATGGATAAACAGAGGTGCAAAATCGAGTTCGGAAGCTGTGAGTATGTGGCGGTGAAAACTCTCCCTTTCACTTTCAGTTTAGATTTTTCCTGTAGTAGAGTCAGTCGTTTTCGACTGACAGCGACATGCTGCGTGACAAGTGGATAAGAATAGACACCTCGGAACTGATTTCCGTTAGTGCAGATTCTCACTTTCACTTCCGGTTTCGATTTCCGTTGAAGTAGATTCATTCGTACTTCGAATGATAGCAGCAGGCTGCATGACGATTGGATAAAAATGACTGAATTAGGAAGCCGTGTTTCGTTTATTTTATTGTTAGTTTCACTTTCCACCTTTCAAATTTCTGGTTTGAAATTTCGCTATAATTTCAGTTACCGCTTTACTTTATGAGGATAGCTCAGAAGCCATTAGTACACCAGAAACAGCATTTATAGAGGTCTGTTTCAAGTTTCACTTTCGATTTATGTTTCTTTACAGTGTCAGCCTGAGCTGGTTGGGATACCTTCAGCGGATACATTTAATTCCGAATTTTATGTCCGTTTCGGTATTGGCTCACGTCTGGTAATTTCTTCTTTCGGTTTCCGTTCTTTTTTCGGTTTCAATTTGTGCATGTTTTTCTCGCAAATACCACGTCTGTGCCAGTGACTGGAATGTGCATTTGATTGACAGATGGTTACGCCACTGACGACCTCGTCTTGGCCTGGAGATTGAAAGCTGAACATGTCGAGCTAAATTCCGAGATGAACCTGCCCGAGTATACGATAACGAACATTACCTCCATCGTCTGCGTACACTCTGGCAACGGTTAGTTGGGTCAGCCATCGTAATCGTAATCGCAATCGTTAACTTAAAATTTCAAAAGCACTACTTTGCAATTGTAATTTCACATTCACGAAGTGTCAGTGCAAGAATAAATTTAAAAGCTAAGCGCTGGACACCAGTTTATTCATGAGCACTGCATCAAGTCAGGGGGTTTCCAACGATGCCATGTGAAGAACCAATTCCTGTTGCCAGAAGACAAAAGAGAGAAGGAGGAGAGGAGCTGTTAGGGTGGGTTTAGCCATCATCTCCGTTCTCTCGTTTAAACTGTAGCAGCATCCATGCTATGTATTTTCGTTTCGTCATTCATCTTTTTTCACCCATTACTGTAATGTGACATTATGCAACTCAATGCAATGCAAGTGATATGTTACGATCTGTTGTGACGGAATGAATGCTGTAACAGAATTTATGCAGTGCCTTTTAAGGATCTGTAAATCAAATGCGCAGAAAACCTTTGTCTTCTCATCATTAAAGCCATTCTATTACCACTACGATAAGAGCTCCATAAATATCACCATCGTCATTTTAGTCTTCATCATCACCAAAGACATCACCATAATTATCAACAATATGTCTATTTAATCATCATCAACAACTTCGTCATCACAGTCATCATTATCATCTTCATCGTCGTCGTCATCCTCGTAAGCAACAACTACATCATCATCACCAATACAACAACCACTACTATCGTCGACGTTGTCGACGATCTTTCGTAGCTGGCAATAATCGGGCTTTGAACCGTCGACATGCCAGATTCTTAGGGTAATAATCTGGGAGTAGTCGTCGCTGTTGCAGCCATCCTTTTCGACTTCGGATCAGCTGGATTACACGTGCAGCTGGTAGATGTCCTTCCGTCTCCGTCTCGTAATCTTAAATTCTGTGCTGTTTTATAGGACAGAAGCCGTGTCTGAGAGCCTTCTTCCATCTAAGCCGCCGCCTCAGGGCTTACATTCTCCGCACCTACCTTCCTCAGATCCTCGTCGTCCTTCTGTCCTGGCTGTCCTTCTGGATAGATCTTGACTCGGCTCCGGCATCCTGACTGTCCTGACGATCACGACCCAGAGTTCTGGACTGAACGAGAGTCTAATGGTAACAGTGCTGAACTTTCCACTCAGAGGTCGTGGTTTCAAATCTCCGTCAAGGCAGAAAGTTGTTGTGAATCTTTTGTTCCACTAGCGCCCCTAGCGAACTCGGCTATAAAATGAGTACAGTTACCGTACGCTGTCGGTGAGAATACCAGGCGGCGAGGGAGAGGACTAGTTATGCCACCCTGTCAGCCGAGGCTAAGAAATACGTAGTCGCTAATACTTCATGTCCATGTAGATTAGTAACGCATTTGTTAACACACGATGTGTCCATAAGCAGAGCTGGGAATAGTTGGTGATACCCATGGAGGCCATTCGAGGTACTGCTCTTCTCGTCATACTGACCGGTTAGGGTGATAGTCTAGGGTGATAGTCTAGGGTTTAGCGTGCTGGACTAGCAATCCCAAGGTTTGTGGTTCAAACTTGAAACTTTAAGCTTGATGGCTTTATGTTTCACTATAAAGCGCCTTTTAGTGCAATGAGCTATAAAAAGAGTTGGCCAACATCAACTGTACACTGCTGATGGAAGATACGCGGGTGAGGGAGAGTAGGCCTACTGGCCACGGTTGGGTCCGAAAAGTACTTTGTCCGAGATATCATTTCATCTGGTAATTTAACTGAGATATTACTTTACCATACATCTTATTTTTCTGTGATCTTACTTTAGACAAGATCTCACTTTAGGCCTATCTGAGATCTTATTTATTTAAAAAGGAGATGAGAAATTGTGGTATAGCCACTCACGTGACTTCAACTGTATTGCAAGTCTATGGTGCAGGTGCTATACTCGAAGACCAGTTCTTTAGATGCAAACAACAAGTCTTAGATCTATGTGAAGGGTAGAGAACACCGAAGAAAACCAAGTCAAGAATTTTTTTAGGCTACGCCTGCTACGATCTGTCTTCCATGTTGTTCTCAAATGAAACGCAGCTAGTATCTCGTTCTTCAAAAGAATAAATGAAAACATCATACTTATACATGACATATATATATATATATACACACACTGATTTATACGAACATGATACTTATACATAGCATATATATCAATACATTGATATACATGTATATAACCTGTGGCCTTTCTGATTGTGACATCCTATAAGTTTCAGATTTAATTAAGAGTGATTTGCATTTCCATTACTCCTTGGCCAAACCCGACCTAAGCGCTGATCCAATCCAAGCGCTGAACCGGTCTAAGCGCTGACCCGGTCTAAGCGCTAACGCTGTCTTAGCCCTGACCCGGTCTAAGCGCTGACCCAAGCTAAGCGCTGAACAAGTCTATGCGCTGGCCCGATCAAAGCGCTGACCCGATCTAAGCGCTGACCCGGTCTAAGCGCTGACCCGATCTAAGCCCTGTCCTGTCTAAGCGCTGACCCGGTCTAAGCCCTGACCCGATCTAAGCGCTGACCCGATATCTGCGCTGACACCGTCTGATCGCTGACCCGGTCTAAGCGCTGATCCGGTCCAAGAGCTGACCCAATCTAAGCGCTGACACGATCTAAGTGTTGTCCCAATGCAAGCGCTGACCCGCTCTAAGCGCTGACCCGCTCTAAGCGATGACAAGGTCAGAGCGCTAACGCGATCTAAGCTCTGACCCGATCTCAGCGCTGAAACGGTATCAGCGCTGACCCGGTCCAAGAGCTGACCCGATCTAAGCGCTGCCCGGTCTAAGCGATGACCCGATCTAAGCGCTGACCCGATATCTGCGCTGACACCGTCTGATCGCTGACCCGGTCTAAGCGCTGATCCGGTCCAAGAGCTGACCCAATCTAAGCGCTGACACGATCTAAGTGTTGTCCCAATGCAAGCGCTGACCCGCTCTAAGCGCTGACCCGCTCTAAGCGCTGACCCGGTCTAAGCGCTGAGCCGGTCAAAGTGTTGACCCGGTCTAAGCGCTGAGCCGGTCAAAGTGTTGACCCGGTCTAAACGCTGCCCGATCTCAGCGCTGCCCGGATGTCAGCGTTGACCCCGTTTAAGCGTTCACCCGACGACAGCGCTGACCCGATCTAAGCCCTACACCGATCTAAACGATGACCCGGTCTAAGCGCTGACCCGGCCTAAGCGCTGACCCGGTCTAAGCGCTGACCTGGCCTAAGCGCTGACCCGGTCCAAGAGCTGACCCGAACTAAGCGCTGAACCGATCAAACGCTGACCCGATCTAAGCGCTGCCCGGTCTAAGCGCTGACCCGATCTCTGCGCTGACCCGGTCTGAGCGCTGACCCGGTCTAACAGCTGACCCGGTCTCAGCGCTGAGCCGATTTAAACTCTGACCCGATCTAAGCGCTGCCCGATCTAAGCGCTGACCCGATCAGAGCGCTGACCCGGTCTATGCGCGGACCCATTGTCAGTGCTGACCCGGTCTAAGCGTTGACCCGGGCTAAGGGCTGACCAGCTCTAAGCTCTGACCCGGTCTATGCGCTGACTCGATTTGAGCGATGACCCAATCTAAGCGCTGACCCGGTCTAAGCCCTGACCCAGTCTAAACGCTGACCCGATCTATGCGCTGCCCCGGTCTAAGCGCTGACCCGATCTATGCGCTGACCCGATCTAAGAGCTCACCGGTCTAAACGCTGACCCGATCTCAGCGCTGACCCGGTCTAAGCTCTGACCCGGTCTAAGCGCTGACCCGATCTTAGCGCTGACGGATCTATGCTCTGACCCGGTCTAAGCGCTGACCCGATCTATGCGCTGACCCGATCTAACCGCTGACCAAGTCTAAACGCTGACCCGGTCTAAGCGCTGACCCGATCTAAGCGCTGACCAGGTCTAAGCGCTGATTCGATCTCTGCGCTGACGCGGTCTAAGCGCTGACCCGGTCTAAGCGCTGACCCGGTCTAAGCGCTGACGCGATAAGCGATGACCCTAAGTATGCGGTGACCCGGTCTAAGCGCTGACCCGATGTAAGCGCTGACCCGGTCTAAACGCTGACCCGGTCTCGGCGCTGACCCAATCTTAGCTCTGACCCGGTCTAAGCGCTGACCGGTTCTAAGCGCTGACCCGATCTAAGCGCTGGCCCGATCTATGCGCTGACCCGATCTCAGCGCTGACCCAATCTAAGCGCTGTACCGGTCTAAGCGGTATCCCGGTCTTATCGCTGACCCGATCTAAGCGCTGACCTGGTCTAAGCGCTGTCCCGGTCTAAGCGCTGACCCGGTCCAAGAGCTGACCCGGTCTAAGCGCTGACCCGATCTAAGCTCTGACCCGGTCTAAGCGCTGACCCGGTCTAATCGCTGACCCGATCTAAGCGCTGAACCGGTCTAAGCGCTGACCCAGTCTATGCGATGACCCATCTAAGCGATGACCCGATCTCAGCGCTGACCCAGTTTAAGCGCTGATCCGGTGTAAGCGTCTGTAGAGGCAAACCAATGTTGGTGATACTCGGGAAGATGGACTGTGGAAAGTTCCGGAAAGCAAGTCAGCATCTTACATGTGAGAAAGAATCCTCATTTCAGTTACTCTTGAACCAACAAACTGTGGTCACGAGGAATGGATGGTTGCAGCTGCAAACACCAGGTGGCAATCTCCAAATACTTCGAAGAGTTATTGCCTAACATTCCACCAGTTATCGCCACTTCACGTTATGAAGCAGCTTCTTTACCTCTTGGTGACAAGGTTCTTCCTCATTACTTCTACCAAAGTTTAATATTACCAATGAATTCAGTTGAAGGCTGTGCTCTTTTAGCATCACAATCCGGCTCAACAGAAGTACTCGCCTTATCTGCCACCCAGATGGTAGATTCACTTTTACAGAAGGCTGTTTGTTGGACGACCTGCACTGATAGAAAAGTTTCAGCCAAGCGCCCAAGAAACCCAGCACAGAACATTGATGCTGATGTTACAAACACTAAGTCACATGGACAGGGACACTGACTGGCATTCCTGTGTTTCATTTTTATCAGCATTTTAACACAGTGTATTGCCTCCTTATTTCATTACAGTGGTCAGCTGTCCGAGTTATGCATTTTAAATTGTAATGGTATCTAATTTAACATTTCTTCCACTTATTTCTTTACACTGATATTTGCTTTCTCACCAGTATTGCTTTGTTCTTTTGGGCAATAAAACGCTGCTGTCCTGCCCATCATTCTTGTTTTGAAATTTTACACCTTAATTATGTTTGTACACTGATTTCTAATGCAGACAGTGGTTTGAAGCCTTCTCTTGAGTGTGTATATCAATACCTTAGTGTGCTACTGTCTTACCAAATAAGCAATTAAAAGTCTTCAAATAATGTGATTGCCTTACCCACTTCACTTTCTATAAGTAGTTAGTTATTATTTACACACCACAAAAGTAGATAATACAAAGGCAAAGAATCTAGTATAGACAAATCACAAACTGACATGCATAACATGATCAGTTCTATATTACAACATAATCATGACTAAGTGATGAAACATGAAAAATGAGCACTGTAACTTAAATTACACCAATAAAACATGAATAACATGATCAGTTCTATATTGCTGCAAAATCTTGACTAAGTGATGAAACATGAAAATTGAGTATTGTAACTTAAGTTAAACGAATAAAATATGCATAGCATGACCGTTCTATATTGAAACATAATCGTGATTAAGTGATGAAACATGAAAATTGAGAATTGTAACTTAATTTGCACCAATAAAATATGCATAACATGATCAGTTCTATATAGCAACATAATCGTAACTATGTGATGAAACATGAAAACTGAGTATTGTAACTTAAATTGCAGTAATAAAATATGCATAACATGATCAGTTCCATATCGCTATATAACATTGACTAAGTGATGAAACATGAAAACTGAGCATTGCAACTTAAATTACACCAATAAAAGATGCATAACATTATCAGCTATATATTGCAACATAATCGTGACTAAGTAATGAAACATGATAACTGAGCATTACAACTTTAATTACACCAGTAAAATATGCATAACATGATCAGTTCTATATCCCAACATAACGGTGAAAGTGATGAAACGTGAAACCTGAGCATTACAATTTCAATTACACCAATAAAATATGCATAGCACGATCAGTTCCATATTGCAACATAATCTTGACTAAGAGATGAAACATAAAAACTGCTCGATATAACTTAATTTACACCAATAAAATATGCATAACATGGCCAGTTCTATATTGAAACAAAATCATGCCTGTGATGAAAAATGAAAACTGAGCACTGTAACTTAAATAACGCCAATTAAACATGCATAACATGATCAGATCTATATTGCTGCATAATCTTGACTAAGTGATGAAACATGAAAACTGAGTATTGCAACTTAAATTACACCAATAAAAGATGCATAACACGATCACTTCCATATTGCAACATAATCTTGACTAAGAGATGAAACATGAAAATTGAGCATTCTAACGTGAGTTAAACAAATAAAATATGCATAACATCATCAGTCCTATATTGCAACAAAATCTTGACTAAGTGATGAAATATGAAAATTTAACATTGAAACGTAAGTTAAACGAATAAAATATGCATAGCATAGTGAAAGTGATGAAACATGAAACCTGAGCATTACAACTTCAATTACACCAATAACATATGCATAACATGATCAGTTCTACATTGCTATAAATCCGCGACTAAGTCATGAAACATGAAAACTGAGCATTGTAACTAAAATTACACCAATAAAAGATGCATAACATTATCAGATATATATTGCAACATAATCGTGACTAAGTAATGAAACATGAAGACTGAGCATTGTAACTTAAATTACACCAACAAATTATGCATAACATGAACAGTTCTATTTTGTAACATAATATCTACTATGTGATGAAACATGAAAACTGAGAATTGTAACTTAACTTACACCAGTACAATATACAAAACATTATCAGTTCCATATTGCAACAGAATGGTGACTAAGTAATGAAACATAAAAACTGAGCATTGTAACTTAAATTACACCAACAAAATATGCATAACATGATCAGTTCAATATTGCTGCATAATCTTGACTAAGTGATGAAACATGAAAACTCAGCATTGTAACTTAAATTACACCAATAAAATATGCATAACATGATCAGTTCTATATTCCAACATAATGGCGAAAGTGATCAAACATGAAAACTGAGCATAGTAAATAGTTACACCAATAAAATATGCATAACATGACCAGTTCTATATTCCAACATAATCGTGACTAAGTGACGAAAGATGAAAACTGAGAAATGTAACTTAACTTACACCAGTATAATATACAAAACATTATCAGTTCTATATTGCAACATAATGGTGACTAAGTAATGAAACATAAAAACTGAGCATTGTAACTTAAATTACACCAATAAAATATGCATAACACGATCAGTCCCATATTGCAACCTAATCTTGACTAAGAAATGAAACATGAAAACTGAGCATTGTAAAAGTTACCATAATAAAATATGCAAAACATGGTCAGTTCAATATAGCTACATAATCGCAAAAAAGTGAAGAAACATGAAAACTGAGAATTGCAACTTAACTTACACCAGTACAATATACAAAACATTATCAGTTCCATATTGCTACAGAATGGTGACTAAGTAATGAAACATAAAAACTGAGCATTGTAACTTAAATTACACCAACAAAATATGCATAACATGATCAGTTCAATATTGCTACATAATCGCAAATAAGTGAAGAAACATGAAAACTGAGAATTCCAACTAAAATTTCACCAATAAAATATGCATAACATGATCAGTTCTATATTCCAACATAATGGCGAAAGTGATCAAACATGAAAACTGAGCATAGTAAATAGTTACACCAATAAAATATGCATAACATGACCAGTTCTATATTCCAACATAATCGTGACTAAGTGACGAAAGATGAAAACTGAGAAATGTAACTTAACTTACACCAGTATAATATACAAAACATTATCAGTTCTATATTGCAACATAATGGTGACTAAGTAATGAAACATAAAAACTGAGCATTGTAACTTAAATTACACCAATAAAATATGCATAACACGATCAGTCCCATATTGCAACCTAATCTTGACTAAGAAATGAAACATGAAAACTGAGCATTGTAAAAGTTACAATAATAAAATATGCAAAACATGGTCAGTTCAATATAGCTACATAATCGCAAAAAAGTGAAGAAACATGAAAACTGAGAATTGCAACTTAAATTTCACCAATAAAATATGCATAACATGATCAGTTCTATATAACAACATAATGGTGAAAGTGATGAAAAATGAAAACTGAGCATTGTAAAATGTTACACCAATAAAATATGCATAATATGATCAGCTGTGTATCCAAACATAATCGTGACAATGTGATGAAACATGAAAACTTATGTAGCAACTTAAATTACACCAATAAAATATGCATAACATGTTCAGTTCTATATTGCAACGTAATCGTGACTATGTGATGAAACATGAAAACTGAGAATTATAACTTAGTTTACACCAGCATAAAACACAAAACATTATCAGTTCTATATTGCAACATAATGGTGACTAAGTAACGAAACATAAAAACTGAGAATTGTAACTTAAATTACACCAATAAAATATCCATAACATGATCAGTTCCATATTGCAACCTAATCTTGACTAAGAAATGAAACATGAAAACTGAGCATTGTAAAAAGATACAACAATAAAATATGCAAAACATGATCAGTTCAATATTGCTACATAATCGCAAATAAGTGAAAAAACATGAAAACTGAGAATTGCAACTTAAATTTCACCAATAAAATATGCATAACATGATCAGTTCTATATTCCAACATAATAGTGAAAGTGATGAAACATGAAAACTGAGCATTGTAAAATGTTACACCAATAAAATATGCAAAACATGGTCAGTTCTATATTGCTACATAATCGCAAATAAGTGAAGAAACATGAAAACTGAGAATTGCAACTTAAATTTCACCAATAAAATAAGCATAACATGATCAGTTCTATATTGCAACATAATGGTGACTAAGTAATGAAACATGAAAACTGAGCATTGCAACTTAACTTACACCAGTATAATATACATAACATTATCAGTTCTATATTGCAACATAATGGTGACTAAGTAATGAAACATAAAAACTGAGCATTGTAACTTAAATAACACCAATAAAATATGCATAACATGGTCAGTTCTATTTTGCTACATAATCTCTACTAAGCGATGAAACATGAAAACTGAGAATTGTAACTTAACTTACACCAGTATAATATACAAAACATTATCAGTTCTATATAGCAACATAATGGTGACTAAGTAACAAAACATAAAAACTGAGCATTGTAACTTAAATTACACCAATAAAATATGCATAACATGATCAGTTCCATATTGCAACCTAATCTTGACTAAGAAATGAAGCATGAAAACTGAGCATTGTAAAAAGTTACAACAATAAAATTTGCAAAACATGATCAGATCATTATTGCTAAATAATCGCAAATAAGTGAAGAAACATAAAAACTGAGAATTGCAACTTAAATTTCACCAATAAAATATGCCTAACATGATCAGTTCCATATTCCAACATAATGGTGAAAGTGATGAAACATGAAAACTGAGCATTGTAAAATGTTACACCAATAAAATATGCATAATATGATCAGTTGTATATCCAAACATAATCGTGACAATGTTATGAAACATGAAAACTGAGCACTGCAACTTAAATTACACCAATAAAATATGCATAACATGTTCAGTTCTAAACATGAAAACTGAGCATTGTAACTTAAATTACACCAATAAAATATGCAAAACATTATCATATATATTGCAACATAATCGTGACAAAGTAATGAAACATGATAACTGAGCATCATAACTTTAATTACACCAATAAAATATGCATAACATGATCAGCTCTATATTGCTACATAATGGTGACTAATTAATGAAACAAGAAAACTGAGCATTGTAACTAAAATAACACCAATAAAATATGCATAACATGATCAGTTCTATATTGCAACAAAATCTTGACTAAGTACTCAAACATGATAACTAAGCATTACAACTTAAATTACACCAATAAAATATGCATAACATGATCAGTTCTATATCCCAACATAACGGTGAAAGTGATGAAACATGAAACCTGGGCATTACAACTTCAATTACACCAATAAAATATGCATAACATGATCAGTTCTACATTGCTATATAACCGTAACTAAGTGATGAAACATGAAAACTCAGTATTGCAACTTAACTTACACCAGTATAATATACAAAACATTATCAGTTCTATATTGCAACATAATGGTGACTAAGTAATGAAACATAAAAACTGAGCATTGTAACTTAAATTGCACCAATAAAATATGCATAACATGGTCAGTTCTATTTTGCTACATAAACTCTACTAGGTGATGAAACATGAAAACTGAGAATTGTAACTTAACTTACACCAGTATAATATACAAAACATTATCAGTTCTATATAGCAACATAATGGTGACTAAGTAATGAAACATAAAAACTGAGCATTGTAACTTAAATTACACCAACAAAATATGCATAACATGATCAGTTCAATATTGCTACATAATCGCAAATAAGTGAAGAAACATGGAAACTGAGAATTGCAAATTAAATTTCACCAATAAAATATGCATAACATGATCTGTTCTATATTCCAATATAATGGTGAAAGTGATGAAACATGAAAACTGAGCATTGTAAAATGTTACACCAATAAAATATGCATAATATGATCAATTGTATATCCAAACATAATCGTGACAATGTGATGAAACATGAAACCTGAGCAATGCAACTTAAATTACACCAATAAAAGATGCATAACATAATCAGCTATATATTGCAACATAATCGTGACTAAGTAATGAAACATGATAACTGAGCATTACAACTTTAATTACACCAGTAAAATATGCATAACATGATCAGTTCTATATCCCAACATAACGGTGAAAGTGATGAAACATGAAACCTAAGCATTACAACTTCAATAACACAAATAAAATATGCATAACACGATCAGTTCCATATTGCAACATAATCTTGACTAAGAGATGAAACATAAAAACTGCGCGATATAACTTAAGTTACACCAATAAAATATGCATAACATGATCAGTTCTATATTGCAACAAAATCTTGACTAAGTGATGAAACATGAAAATTGAGCATTGTTACGTAAGTTAAACGAATAAAATATGCATAGCATGACCAGTTCTATATTGAAACATAATCATGCCTAAATGATGAAAAATGAAAACAGCGCGATGTACCTTAAGTTAGACGAACAAAATATGCATAACATGATCAGTTCTAAATCGCAACATAATCTTGACTAAGTGATGAAACATGAAAACTCAGCATTGTAACTTAAATTACACCAGTAAAATATGCATAACATGATCAGTTCTATATTCCAACATAATGGTGAAAGTGATGAAACATGAAAACTGAGCACTGCAACTTAAATTACACCAATAAAATATGCATAACATGATTAGTTTTAAATCGCAACATAATCTTGACTAAGTGATGAAACATGAAAACTCAGCATTGTAACTTAAATTACACCAGTAAAATATGCATGACATGATCAGTTCTATATTCCAACATAATGGTGAAAGTGATGAAACATGAAAACTGAGAATTGCAACTTAAATTTCACCAATAAAATATGCATAACATGAGCAGTTCTATATTCCAACATAATGGTGAAAGTGATGAAACATGAAAACTGAGCAATAAAATATTACACCAATCAAATATGCATAATATGATTAGTTGTATATCCAAACATAATCGTGACAATGTGATGAAACATGAAAACTGTGCACTGCAACTTAAATTACACCAATAAAAGATGCATAACATTATCAGATATATATTGCAACATAATCGTGATTAAGTAATGAAACACGATAACTGAGCATTACAACTTTAATTACACCAGTAAAATATGCATAACATGATCAGTTCAATATCCCAACATAACGGTGAAAGTGATGAAACATGAAACCTGAGCATTACAACTTCAATTACACCAATTAAATATGCATAACGTGATCAGTTCTAGTTTGCTGCATAATCTCTACTAAGCGATGAAACATGAAATCTGAAAATTGTAACTTAAATTACACCAATAAAATATGCACAACATCGTCATCTTTTAGTTCAAGCTATTGTTTCATGCTTTTAGTTCGCTTCTAGTTCAAGCTTTTGTTTCGTGCTTTTAGTTCAAGCTTTTGTTTCATGCTTTTATTTCGCCTATAGTTCAAGCTTTTAGTTCGCTTTTAGTTCTCTTTTAGTTCAAGCTTTTAGTTCGCTTTTAGTTCGCATTTAGTTCGCTTTTAGTTCAAGGTTTTAGTTCGCTTTTGTTTCATCATTCTAGTTCGCTTTTAGTTCAAGCTTTTACTTCGCTTTTAGTTCGCTTTCAGTTCAAATTTTTACTTCGCTTTTAGTTCGCTTTCAGTTCAAGCTTTTACTTCGCTTTTAGTTCGCATTTAGTTCGCTTTTAGTTCAATCTTTTAGTTCGCTTTTAGTTAGGTTTTAGTTCAAGCTTTTACTTCGCTTTTAGTTCGCTTTTAGTTCGCTTTTAGTTCAAGCTTTAAGTTCAAGCTTTTAGTTCGCTATTGTTTCATGCATTTAGTTCGCTTTTAGTTCAAGCTGTTAGTTCAAGCTTTTAGTTCAACATCGAACCCACTACAAATTAAGGCAGCGAATGTCTGACGTTAGATTAATTACGCTTAATGTCCGTCTCAACAAGCAGGTGTTGAACAGTTTACATTTACTTTACAAGTGCTGAAGCGTTTGTTTCCTTCATCGTCTGATGGCTGACCTCAATGAGGCGCTGCTCCTGCGCAGGACTGGCGAAGGGCAGGTAACGAGATCGTTGGCGAGCAGCGATTCCCTAAACAACCACCATCCAAGTTCGAAATTACTAAATACGCCTGAAATATTAATCTGTGTTCATAATGAACAGGTTCTGTTAAAGCCAAACTTTAACTCAGTTGATCCGTATATGAATTTGTCTACGTTAAATTTGGCAGGAAAACCGCAGTTCATTCGAATCCCATTAATTTCCGTTCCTTTCGCTTTAACTTATGACCTGGACTTCACCATTTCGACCACCACAAAAAAACAACTCAACATTCAATTCCTCCGTATATAAGCATTTATACAGCGCCTTTATAAATAACTCAAAAGTGTTGTGCTTGGAAAAAACAAATATCGAAGACACAAATCAATGTCAGTTCACCACTAGCAGGACAACAGACCAACCCTTCATATCCGGTAGTCATGGAATGCAGCACAGTGACACAGAATGTAAGGCAATGTCGTAGAATGTAACACAATGTGACAAAATGGCCCTCGGTTTGCAGCTGGTTGTGGGCGTCTGACTGGTGCTCATAAATGAAACAATAACTGATATCATACATAACATATAAACAATAAACTAAATAAATATATATATAATAAACTGAGTAACTTGATAAAGACTTACATCGTAGCAGGCATTTGCTTTTCCAGCTTTTCCTCTCCCACCCTACCCTGCTCATCAGTCTGTTGATTCCTTGATCTGATGGTTGGTCCGCGGTATGTGGTTAGTTCTCGGCGTGTCGATGGTCATCGATCCGTAACTGAAAAAATAAGTACTTAAATAAATAACTTATTAAACAAATAACTAAATAAATAAATAAATAATTAACTGTGTAAAGACTTACATCACATATGGCATTTGATTCCGACAAATGGTTGCTGTTGTTTCTCTTCTGCCTTTCCTTGGTTTCCAGATTTTCCTCTATCTCACCCTCCATTGCTCATCGATCTGTGGCTCGTCCTTGGACTCTGATTGGTTCTTTAACACCACAACACAAACAATTCATTTAACAATGGTTGCTTTAAATGCCAACCACAACAATTTGTAATTGTAATTGTAAACGAACATTTATAAAGCGCCACTTAGGAAACAGTGGCGCTCACGACTTGAACAAACAAAAAGGATTTCAGGCGTTTGCGAGACTGGGTAGGAGACAGACTAAGTAACTGAAGCCGCAGGTCAAGAGGAAGGGAGTTCCAGCTGGAAGGGCCAACAAAGGCAAAGCTCCTGGACTGAGCAGTCGTAGTGCGGACGCGAGGGACTACCAAGAGACCACGGGTAGCTGAGCGAAGCGAGGCATGGGCAGGCAACGAGGAAACCGGAATACAAGAAAGAAGTTAATTAGGACGGAGCAGAGCCTAGAAGGCAGTTGCGCATAAGGATAAGAATCTTAAACTGGATGCGTTGACTGACAGGTAGCCAATGAAGTGAGTCACGAATAAAGGTAGATATATGGGCAGACTTTGGAAGACCACCGATAAGGCGTGCAGCAGCATTAAGTATAGACTGAAGCTTGGATGTGTTAATTGCAGAAAGTCACAATATAGGCAGCATTGCCAAAGTCAATCCTAGTGCAAATCAGGGCATGGACCAAGGTAGTGATCGCATGAAGAGGAAGCTAATGACGAATAGAGCGGAGTTGTAGGTGGTAAAGACAAGAGCGGGAGATATTATTTACATGGTCAGTCAGAGAAAGAGTTTGATCCAGGATGATTCCAAGGTCACGGACTGAGGAAGAGAAGTGGATATGAGGGATATTAGTGGAGAGGGAACTAAAGTCAATTTTGGCAAGCTGGACACGGCCACCTAGCCGTATAGGCCTGTATGATTGTATCTGGTCATTTATCTCAAAAACCCAATCAAAGGCCATTGAATCTAACGTATCTAGAAGGTGGAGTTTACAAGTTTATTCTTATTCAGTAATCATCTCAAACTTCTGTCGATTCTATATCGTAAGGAAGTACCCTTGTGCAAGTATGTATATATGTATGCATGTAAGCATGCATGTGTGTATGTATGCATGCATGTATGCATGTGTGTATGTATGTATGTATGTATGCAAGAATGTGTTCATGTATGCATGCATGTAGGTATGCATGCACGTATGTATGCATGCATGTGTGTATGCATGTATATATACATGTGTTTATGTATGTATGTATGTATGTGTGCATGCATGCATGCATGCATGCAAGTATGTATGTATGTATGTATGCATGTGTATGTATGTATGTATGTATGCATGCATATTTGCATGTGTGTATGTATGTATGCATGCATATTTGCATGTGTGTATGTATGTATTCATGTATGTATGCATGTGTGTATGCATGTATGCATGTATGTATGTATGTATGCATGCATGCATATTTGCATGTGTGTATGTATGTATGCATGTATGTATACGGGTATGTATGTATGTGTGTATGCATCTATGTATGTATGTATGTATGCAAGCATGCATATTTGCATGTGTGTATGTATGTATTCATGTATGTATGCATGTGTGTATGCATGTATGCATGTATGTATGTATGTATGTATGCATGCATGCATATTTGCATGTGTGTATGTATGTATGCATGTATGTATACGGGTATGTATGTGTGTATGTATGTATGTATGTATGTATATTTAAGTAGGCCTGCCTCTCAAGAGCGATGCAATGTCAAACTAAGCTAAACAAGTGCGTTTTAGGATAGTTTGAACTAAGTAAAGTGGACAAACAAGCTGACAAACAAACCCAAAAAAGGTGTTACCGCCATTTAGTAAAAGCGTTTTTGGCAAAACAACTAAAAGACACGTTCGTATTACACTATTAATGTCTGCTAACATCATACACATGCACTGCGCAATACGTGTATGTGTGTATATACATATGGGTGTGTGTGTGAGTATGTGTACGTATGCATATACATGTGTGTATGTACATCGGTGTGTACGTGTGTATATATGTATAACATAACAAATTAAGATTTATAAAGCACAACTTCAAGAACAGACTCATCTGTAGCGCTCTTGACCAGTCAGAAAGGACCCGTGATCAAACAATGTATGTGTGCATATGTATGTGCGTGTATGTATGTATGTGATGTATGTATGTATGTATGTATGTATGAATGTATGTATGTGTGCATGTATGCATGCATGTATGTACGTATGCGTGTATGCATGTTTGCATACATGTGTGTATATATATATATACATGTATGCATGCATGCGTGTATGTCTTCATTCACAATTGCTTACCGCAATCAATTGATGCTTAGTCGTTAGATAATGGCGCCTAACAAATGCAGAAATAAAAATCTAATGTAATGTTTTCTATAGCGCCATTATACTGATGCACATGGGATCAACCCCTGTCAAAATCCGATAGGTCAGGGAAAGCAGAGATCTGGTTACGGTTGGTAAGGAAGTTCAACCAGACGAGTCTTAAGTTTAGACCTGAATGACACAATTGTGCCACATGATCAGTCAAACGCAGATCCCGAAGTTTCATGAAAAGGTCCTTAGAAGTTTCAGAGGCAAAAAGGTAAAGTGTAACAGACTTGTTTAAACGCCTCCATGGTAGCTACGTCGAGGCACAGACGACCCATTAATCCAACGACAGTAGGATGGAAAGATTTAAAGAATGGATATGTATATGTTTAAATCTGACTATTTCATGGACAACAACAGCTCTTGGCAGGCGTGCCTTCTCTGTTTCTGGCCCTTTGGCTTGGACAGTGATTTTGTTTAGCAGCGACCATCGACATTATTACAGTGGCGCTATAGAAGTTTTTAGATTAGATTAGATTAGATTAGCCATAGAAATCTGAACTTAATTTTTTGTCTGCTGTTTCCTGCCATGACTTCCACAGTAACTGCGCAAAATGTGTATGTGTGTATATACATATGGGTGTATATAAAGAGAAAGAGCCGGAGGAGGAGGAGGAGGAGGAGGAAGAAGAAGAGGATGAGCATGAGGAACATGATGAGGAGATGGAAAAGGAAGAGGAGGAGGAACAGGAGGAGGAGGAAGAGTAGAAGGAGGAGAAGGAGGAGGAGTAAGAGGGGATGAGGATAAGAAAGAGGAGAAAAAGAAAAAGAGGACGAGAAAGAAGAGGAGGATGAGCAGGAGGATGAGCAGGAGGATGAGCAGGAGGAAGAGGAGGAGGAAGAGGAGGAGGAAGAGAATGAGAAGGAGGAGGAAGAGAAGGAGAAGGAGGAGGGAGAAGAGAAAGAGGATGAGTAGGAGGAAGAGGAAGAGGAGCAGGAGAGAGAGGAGAAGGAAGAGGAGCAGGAGGAGGAAGAGGAAGGGAGAAGAATGAAGAAGAGGAGGAGAAAGAGGAAGAGGAGGAGAAAAAGGATGAGGGTGAGTATGTATGTAAGTATGTAAATATGTATGTAAGTATTGTATGTATGTATATGTATATGTATATACCTATCCATGTATGCATGTGTGCATTTATGCATTTAAGCATGTAAACATGTAAGCATACAAGCATATGTGTAAGCTTGTGTGTAAGCAAGTAAGCAAGCATGCATGCATAGTAGGTATGCACATATGCATGCATGTATGCATGTATCTGGTTATTCACTGTATATAGCATCTTCTAAGAAGCAGTTGACAAAGGGTATAAAGAACCTCACAATTATAACAAGCAACTTCTATAGCGCCAGAGTCTAATGCTCAAAACATCAACCGGAGGTGCACCCAAACCAAGGAAAGCATGGTCAGTAGGACAGAGTCAGTCTACAGAGACAGCGAGGCAGCATGTGGTGGATAAGAGAGAGAGGCAAGTCTTAAGTTGTGGCCGAAATTACATCACGAGATGGACGAAAACGAACAGACGCCAGAAGAGAATTCTAGAAGTCCAGCAACTGAAAGCTCACCAATCAAGAACAAGTACAAGGGCGCAAAGTACGGTCGATGTAGTCCTACTCCAAGTGTCCCCTTAGAGGGTTCTAGCAGAAGTTAAATGTTCAAATAATTTCTGCGCTGGCAGGGATTTGAACCTCCAACGTCGAGGTTGACCTTCCAACACGCTGACTAGAAGAATATCGCTCATCCACAGCAAAGATAAAATTCAATGAAAACTCACAGTTCGGTTGGCGTTGCGTCTGTTCCCGTCGTCAGAAGGGTCCTGAATGATCGAAAACTGCGTCTTCCGCCTCCAAATGGTTGGTACCTCGTTGCACCCCGCGAAGGTAGACCACAGGCTCTGCTGGCATCCGACTGATGTCCTTCGAGCGATCACGCGCCCCCTTTGGCGCCCAAGGTCGCCTTCAGACGGTCAACATCAGGTGGCTGTTCACCTAGACTGGCAGCGCTCTTCGACTGGCGGTTGACCGGACGCATCTGCGCACTGGCGTTTCAAGGTCAGGTAAATTATAATTAATTAATCTAACGACAGACATTCGCAGCCTTAATTTGTAGTGGGTTCGATGTTGAACTGTTCGCTTTTAGTTCGCTTTTAGTTCAAGCTTTTAGTCCGCTTTTAGTTCAAGCTTTTAGTTCGCTTCTAGTTCAAGCTTTTAGTTCAAGCTTTTAGTCCGCTTTTAGTTCAAGCTTTTAGTGCGCTTTTAGTTCGCTTTTAGTTCGCTTTTAGTTCCCTTTCAGTTCAAGCTTTTAGTTCGCTTTTAGTTCGCTTTAGTTCAAGCTTTTAGTTCGCTTTTAGTTCGCTTTTAGTTCGCTTTTAATTCATGCTTTTAGTTCGCTTTTAGTTGAAGCTTTTAGTTGAAGCTTTTAGTTCAAGCTTTTAGTTCAACATCGAACCCACTACAAATTAAGGCAGCGAATGTCTGACGTTAGATTAATTAAGCTTAATGTCCGTCTTAACAAGCAGGTGTTGAACAGTTTACATTTACTTGACAACTGCTGAAGCGTTTGTTTCCTTCATCGTCTGATGGCTGACCTTAATGAGGCGCTGCTCCTGCGCAGGACTGGCGAAGGGCAGGTAACGAGATCGTTGGCGAGCAGCGATTCCCTAAACAACCACCAACCAACGTTCGAAATTACTAAATACACCTGAAATATTAATCTGTGTTCAGAATGAACAGGTTCTGTTAAAGCCAAACTTTAACTCAGTTGATCCGTATATGAACTTAGTCTACGTTAAATTTGGCAGGAAAGCCGCAGTTCATTCGTATCCCATTAATTTCCGTTTCTTTCGCTTTAACTTATGACCTAGACTTCACCATTTCGACCACCACAAAAAACAACGCAACATTCAATTCGTTCGTATATAGGGATTTATATAGCGCCTTTATAAATAAGTCAAAAGTGTTGTGCTTGGAAAGAACAAATATCGAAGACACAATTCAATGTCAGTTCACCACTAGCAGGAAAACAGACCAACCCTTCATATACGGTAGTCATGGAATGCAACACAGTGACACAGAATGTAAGGCAATGTCGTAGAATGTAACACAATGTGACAAAATGGTCCTCGGTTTGTAGCTGGTTGTGGGCGTGTGACTGGTGCTCATAAATGAAACAATAAGTGATATAATACTAAACATATTAAACAATAAACTAAATAAATAAATATATAATAAACTGAATAACTTGATAAAGACTTACATCGTAGCAGGCATTTGCTTTTCCAGCTTTTCCTCTCCCACCCTCCCCTGCTCATCAGTCTGTTGATTCCTCGGTCTGATGGTTGGTCCGCGGTATATGGTTAGTTCTCGGCGTGACGCCGCCGGTCATCGATCCGTAACTGAAAAAATAAGTAATTAAATAAATAACTTATTAAACAAATAACTAAATACATAAATATATAATTAACTGTATAAAGACTTACATCACATAGGGCATTTGATTCCGACAAATGGTTGCTGTTGTTTCTCTTCTGCCTTTCCTTGGTTTCCAGCTTTTCCTCTATCTCACCCTCCATTGCTCATCGATCTGTGGCTGGTCCTTGGACTCTGATTGGTTGTTGGCGTGTGGTTGGTGCTCCTAGATTAAAAAATAATTGACTAAATAAATTACTTAATAAACAACTAACTAAATAAATAAATATATAATTAATTGATTAACAAGGAAAAGACTTACATCATATCTGGCATTCCTTGGTTCAAGCTTTCCTCTCTCACACCTCTCTTGCTCATCGGTCTGGTCACTGGCCTCGGTCTGGGACTGGCCATCCGTATGTGGCTGTTTATCGGCACATGGCTGATTTCCGTAACTGAAAAATTAAGTAATTATATAAATATCTTATTAAACAAATAACTAAATACATAAATTTATAATTAACTGTATAAAGACTTACATCACATATGGCATTGGATTCCGACAAGTGGTTGCTGTTGTTTCTCTACTGTGCCTTTCCTTGATTTTCAGCTTTTCCTCTATCCCACCCTCCATTGCTCATCGGTCTGTGGCTGGTCCTTGGACTCTGACTGGTTGTTGGCGTGTGGTTGGTGCTCCTAAATTAAAAAATTAGTCACTATATAATAATTTATTAAACAACTAAATAAATAAATATATAATTAAATGAATAACAAGATAAAAACTAACATCGTATCTGGCATTCCTTGGTCCAAGCTATTCCTCTGTCTGTCTGCATATACAACAATCATAGAATCTGGGTCAGTGAAGGTTACTAAAAGTCAGTCCTGAAAGCAAGTTTTTACAATCTGGCATCAGCAATTGTATCAGCTGAGCACTAGAGAAGAAGGCAGAATCTATAGAAATGTTTCTATCCAACTGAGCAACAACATCGAACCCCCTATAAATTAAGGCAGCAAATGTCTGACGTTAGATTAATTAAGCTTAATGTCCGTCTTAGCAAGCGTGTGTTGAACAGTTTGCATTTACTTGACAAGTGCTGAAGCGTTTGTTTCCTTCATCGTCTGATGGCTCACCTCAAGGTAACGAGATCGTTGGCAAGAAGCGATTCCCTAAACAACCACCAACCAACATTCGAAATTACTAAATACGCCTGATATATTAATCTGTGTTCAGAATGAACAGGTTCTGTTAAAGCCAAACTTTAAATTCAGTTGATCCGTATATGAACTTAAAACTTGGCAGGAAAACCGCAGTTCATTCGTATCCCATTAATTTCCGTTTCTTTCGCTTTAACTTATGACCTAGACTTCACCATTTCGACCACCACAAAAAACAACGCAACATTCAATTCATTCGTATTTAGGCATTTATATAGCGCCTTTATAAATAAGTCAAAAGTGTTGTGCTTGGAAAGAACAAATATCGAAGACACAATTCAATGTCAGTTCACCACTAGCAGGACAACAGACCAACCCTTCATATCCGGTAGTCATGGAATGCAGCACAGTGACACAGAATGTAAGGCAATGTCGTAGAATGTAACAAAATGTGACAAAATGGTCCTCGGTTTGTAGCTGGTTGTGGGCGTGTGACTGGTGCTCATAAGTGAAACAATAAGTGATATAATACTAAACATATTAAACAATAAACTAAATAAATAAATATATAATAAACTGAATAACTTGATAAAGACTTACATCGTAGCAGGCCTTTGCTTTTCCAGCTTTTCCTCTCCCACCCTACCCTGCTCATCAGTCTGTTGATTCCTCGGTCTGATGGTTGGTCCGCGGTATGTGGTTAGTTCTCGGCGGGTCGATGGTCATCGATCCGTAACTGAAAAAATAAGTAATTAAATAAATAACTTATTAAACAAATAACTAAATAAATAAATAAATAATTAACTGTGTAAAGACTTACATCACATATGGCATTTGATTCCGACAAATGGTTGCTGTTGTTTCTCTTCTGCCTTTCCTTGGTTTCCAGATTTACCTCTATCTCACCCTCCATTGCTCATCGATCTGTGGCTCGTCCTTGGACTCTGATTGGTTCTTTAACACCACAACACAAACAATTCATTTAACAATGGTTGCTTTAAATGCCAACCACAACAATTTGTAATTGTAATTGTAAACGAACATTTATAAAGCGCCACTTAGGAAACAGTGGCGCTCACGACTTGAACAAACAAAAAGGATTTCAGGCGTTTGCGAGACTGGGTAGGAGACAGACTAAGTAACTGAAGCCGCAGGTCAAGAGGAAGGGAGTTCCAGCTGGAAGGGCCAACAAAGGCAAAGCTCCTGGACTGAGCAGTCGTAGTGCGGACGCGAGGGACTACCAAGAGACCACGGGTAGCTGAGCGAAGCGAGGCATGGGCAGGCAACGAGGAAACCGGAATACAAGAAAGAAGTTAATTAGGACGGAGCAGAGCCTAGAAGGCAGTTGCGCATAAGGATAAGAATCTTAAACTGGATGCGTTGACTGACAGGTAGCCAATGAAGTGAGTCACGAATAAAGGTAGATATATGGGCAGACTTTGGAAGACCACCGATAAGGCGTGCAGCAGCATTAAGTATAGACTGAAGCTTGGATGTGTTAATTGCAGAAAGTCACAATATAGGCAGCATTGCCAAAGTCAATCCTAGTGCAAATCAGGGCATGGACCAAGGTAGTGATCGCATGAAGAGGAAGCTAATGACGAATAGAGCGGAGTTGTAGGTGGTAAAGACAAGAGCGGGAGATATTATTTACATGGTCAGTCAGAGAAAGAGTTTGATCCAGGATGATTCCAAGGTCACGGACTGAGGAAGAGAAGTGGATATGAGGGATATTAGTGGATAGGGAACTAAAGTCAATTTTGGCAAGCTGGACACGGCCACCTAGCCGTATAGGCCTGTATGATTGTATCTGGTCATTTATCTCAAAAACCCAATCAAAGGCCATTGAATCTAACGTATCTAGAAGGTGGAGTTTACAAGTTTATTCTTATTCAGTAATCATCTCAAACTTCTGTCGATTCTATATCGTAAGGAAGTACCCTTGTGCAAGTATGTATATATGTATGCATGTAAGCATGCATGTGTGTATGTATGCATGCATGTATGCATGTGTGTATGTATGTATGTATGTATGCAAGAATGTGTGCATGTATGCATGCATGTAGGTATGCATGCACGTATGTATGCATGCATGTGTGTATGCATGTATATATACATGTGTTTATGTATGTATGTATGTATGTGTGCATGCATGCATGCATGCATGCAAGTATGTATGTATGTATGTATGCATGTGTATGTATGTATGTATGTATGCATGCATATTTGCATGTGTGTATGTATGTATGCATGCATATTTGCATGTGTGTATGTATGTATTCATGTATGTATGCATGTGTGTATGCATGTATGCATGTATGTATGTATGTATGTATGCATGCATGCATATTTGCATGTGTGTATGTATGTATGCATGTATGTATACGGGTATGTATGTGTGTATGTATGTATGTATGTATGTATATTTAAGTAGGCCTGCCTCTCAAGAGCGATGCAATGTCAAACTAAGCTAAACAAGTGCGTTTTAGGATAGTTTGAACTAAGTAAAGTGGACAAACAAGCTGACAAACAAACCCAAAAAAGGTGTTACCGCCATTTAGTAAAAGCGTTTTTGGCAAAACAACTAAAAGACACGTTCGTATTACACTATTAATGTCTGCTAACATCATACACATGCACTGCGCAATACGTGTATGTGTGTATATACATATGGGTGTGTGTGTGAGTATGTGTACGTATGCATATACATGTGTGTATGTACATCGGTGTGTACGTGTGTATATATGTATAACATAACAAATTAAGATTTATAAAGCACAACTTCAAGAACAGACTCATCTGTAGCGCTCTTGACCAGTCAGAAAGGACCCGTGATCAAACAATGTATGTGTGCATATGTATGTGCGTGTATGTATGTATGTGATGTATGTATGTATGTATGTATGTATGAATGTATGTATGTGTGCATGTATGCATGCATGTATGTACGTATGCGTGTATGCATGTTTGCATACATGTGTGTATATATATATATACATGTATGCATGCATGCGTGTATGTCTTCATTCACAATTGCTTACCGCAATCAATTGATGCTTAGTCGTTAGATAATGGCGCCTAACAAATGCAGAAATAAAAATCTAATGTAATGTTTTCTATAGCGCCATTATACTGATGCACATGGGATCAACCCCTGTCAAAATCCGATAGGTCAGGGAAAGCAGAGATCTGGTTACGGTTGGTAAGGAAGTTCAACCAGACGAGTCTTAAGTTTAGACCTGAATGACACAATTGTGCCACATGATCAGTCAAACGCAGATCCCGAAGTTTCATGAAAAGGTCCTTAGAAGTTTCAGAGGCAAAAAGGTAAAGTGTAACAGACTTGTTTAAACGCCTCCATGGTAGCTACGTCGAGGCACAGACGACCCATTAATCCAACGACAGTAGGATGGAAAGATTTAAAGAATGGATATGTATATGTTTAAATCTGACTATTTCATGGACAACAACAGCTCTTGGCAGGCGTGCCTTCTCTGTTTCTGGCCCTTTGGCTTGGACAGTGATTTTGTTTAGCAGCGACCATCGACATTATTACAGTGGCGCTATAGAAGTTTTTAGATTAGATTAGATTAGATTAGCCATAGAAATCTGAACTTAATTTTTTGTCTGCTGTTTCCTGCCATGACTTCCACAGTAACTGCGCAAAATGTGTATGTGTGTATATACATATGGGTGTATATAAAGAGAAAGAGCCGGAGGAGGAGGAGGAGGAGGAGGAAGAAGAAGAGGATGAGCATGAGGAACATGATGAGGAGATGGAAAAGGAAGAGGAGGAGGAACAGGAGGAGGAGGAAGAGTAGAAGGAGGAGAAGGAGGAGGAGTAAGAGGGGATGAGGATAAGAAAGAGGAGAAAAAGAAAAAGAGGACGAGAAAGAAGAGGAGGATGAGCAGGAGGATGAGCAGGAGGATGAGCAGGAGGAAGAGGAGGAGGAAGAGGAGGAGGAAGAGAATGAGAAGGAGGAGGAAGAGAAGGAGAAGGAGGAGGGAGAAGAGAAAGAGGATGAGTAGGAGGAAGAGGAAGAGGAGCAGGAGAGAGAGGAGAAGGAAGAGGAGCAGGAGGAGGAAGAGGAAGGGAGAAGAATGAAGAAGAGGAGGAGGAAGAGGAAGAGGAGGAGAAAAAGGATGAGGGTGAGTATGTATGTAAGTATGTAAATATGTATGTAAGTATTGTATGTATGTATATGTATATGTATATACCTATCCATGTATGCATGTGTGCATTTATGCATTTAAGCATGTAAACATGTAAGCATACAAGCATATGTGTAAGCTTGTGTGTAAGCAAGTAAGCAAGCATGCATGCATAGTAGGTATGCACATATGCATGCATGTATGCATGCATGTATCTGGTTATTCACTGTATATAGCATCTTCTAAGAAGCAGTTGACAAAGGGTATAAAGAACCTCACAATTATAACAAGCAACTTCTATAGCGCCAGAGTCTAATGCTCAAAACATCAACCGGAGGTGCACCCAAACCAAGGAAAGCATGGTCAGTAGGACAGAGTCAGTCTACAGAGACAGCGAGGCAGCATGTGGTGGATAAGAGAGAGAGGCAAGTCTTAAGTTGTGGCCGAAATTACATCACGAGATGGACGAAAACGAACAGACGCCAGAAGAGAATTCTAGAAGTCCAGCAACTGAAAGCTCACCAATCAAGAACAAGTACAAGGGCGCAAAGTACGGTCGATGTAGTCCTACTCCAAGTGTCCCCTTAGAGGGTTCTAGCAGAAGTTAAATGATCAAATAATTTCTGCGCTGGCAGGGATTTGAACCTCCAACGTCGAGGTTGACCTTCCAACACGCTGACTAGAAGAATATCGCTCATCCACAGCAAAGATAAAATTCAATGAAAACTCACAGTTCGGTTGGCGTTGCGTCTGTTCCCGTCGTCAGAAGGGTCCTGAATGATCGAAAACTGCGTCTTCCGCCTCCAAATGGTTGGTACCTCGTTGCACCCCGCGAAGGTAGACCACAGGCTCTGCTGGCATCCGACTGATGTCCTTCGAGCGATCACGCGCCCCCTTTGGCGCCCAAGGTCGCCTTCAGACGGTCAACATCAGGTGGCTGTTCACCTAGACTGGCAGCGCTCTTCGACTGGCGGTTGACCGGACGCATCTGCGCACTGGCGTTTCAAGGTCAGGTAAATTATAATTAATTAATCTAACGTCAGACATTCGCAGCCTTAATTTGTAGTGGGTTCGATGTTGAACTGTTCGCTTTTAGTTCGCTTTTAGTTCAAGCTTTTAGTCCGCTTTTAGTTCAAGCTTTTAGTTCGCTTCTAGTTCAAGCTTTTAGTTCAAGCTTTTAGTCCGCTTTTAGTTCAAGCTTTTAGTGCGCTTTTAGTTCGCTTTTAGTTCGCTTTTAGTTCCCTTTCAGTTCAAGCTTTTAGTTCGCTTTTAGTTCGCTTTAGTTCAAGCTTTTAGTTCGCTTTTAGTTCGCTTTTAATTCATGCTTTTAGTTCGCTTTTAGTTGAAGCTTTTAGTGGAAGCTTTTAGTTCAAGCTTTTAGTTCAACATCGAACCCACTACAAATTAAGGCAGCGAATGTCTGACGTTAGATTAATTAAGCTTAATGTCCGTCTTAACAAGCAGGTGTTGAACAGTTTACATTTACTTGACAACTGCTGAAGCGTTTGTTTCCTTCATCGTCTGATGGCTGACCTTAATGAGGCGCTGCTCCTGCGCAGGACTGGCGAAGGGCAGGTAACGAGATCGTTGGCGAGCAGCGATTCCCTAAACAACCACCAACCAACGTTCGAAATTACTAAATACACCTGAAATATTAATCTGTGTTCAGAATGAACAGGTTCTGTTAAAGCCAAACTTTAACTCAGTTGATCCGTATATGAACTAAGTCTACGTTAAATTTGGCAGGAAAGCCGCAGTTCATTCGTATCCCATTAATTTCCGTTTCTTTCGCTTTAACTTATGACCTAGACTTCACCATTTCGACCACCACAAAAAACAACGCAACATTCAATTCGTTCGTATATAGGGATTTATATAGCGCCTTTATAAATAACTCAAAAGTGTTGTGCTTGGAAAGAACAAATATCGAAGACACAATTCAATGTCAGTTCACCACTAGCAGGAAAACAGACCAACCCTTCATATACGGTAGTCATGGAATGCAACACAGTGACACAGAATGTAAGGCAATGTCGTAGAATGTAACACAATGTGACAAAATGGTCCTCGGTTTGTAGCTGGTTGTGGGCGTGTGACTGGTGCTCATAAATGAAACAATAAGTGATATAATACTAAACATATTAAACAATAAACTAAATAAATAAATATATAATAAACTGAATAACTTGATAAAGACTTACATCGTAGCAGGCATTTGCTTTTCCAGCTTTTCCTCTCCCACCCTCCCCTGCTCATCAGTCTGTTGATTCCTCGGTCTGATGGTTGGTCCGCGGTATATGGTTAGTTCTCGGCGTGACGCCGCCGGTCATCGATCCGTAACTGAAAAAATAAGTAATTAAATAAATAACTTATTAAACAAATAACTAAATACATAAATATATAATTAACTGTATAAAGACTTACATCACATAGGGCATTTGATTCCGACAAATGGTTGCTGTTGTTTCTCTTCTGCCTTTCCTTGGTTTCCAGCTTTTCCTCTATCTCACCCTCCATTGCTCATCGATCTGTGGCTGGTCCTTGGACTCTGATTGGTTGTTGGCGTGTGGTTGGTGCTCCTAGATTAAAAAATAATTGACTAAATAAATAACTTAATAAACAACTAACTAAATAAATAAATATATAATTAATTGATTAACAAGGAAAAGACTTACATCATATCTGGCATTCCTTGGTTCAAGCTTTCCTCTCTCACACCTCTCTTGCTCATCGGTCTGGTCACTGGCCTCGGTCTGGGACTGGCCATCCGTATGTGGCTGTTTATCGGCACATGGCTGATTTCCGTAACTGAAAAATTAAGTAATTATATAAATATCTTATTAAACAAATAACTAAATACATAAATTTATAATTAACTGTATAAAGACTTACATCACATATGGCATTGGATTCCGACAAGTGGTTGCTGTTGTTTCTCTACTGTGCCTTTCCTTGATTTTCAGCTTTTCCTCTATCCCACCCTCCATTGCTCATCGGTCTGTGGCTGGTCCTTGGACTCTGACTGGTTGTTGGCGTGTGGTTGGTGCTCCTAAATTAAAAAATTAGTCACTATATAATAATTTATTAAACAACTAAATAAATAAATATATAATTAAATGAATAACAAGATAAAAACTAACATCGTATCTGGCATTCCTTGGTCCAAGCTATTCCTCTGTCTGTCTGCATATACAACAATCATAGAATCTGGGTCAGTGAAGGTTACTAAAAGTCAGTCCTGAAAGCAAGTTTTTACAATCTGGCATCAGCAATTGTATCAGCTGAGCACTAGAGAAGAAGGCAGAATCTATAGAAATGTTTCTATCCAACTGAGCAACAACATCGAACCCCCTATAAATTAAGGCAGCAAATGTCTGACGTTAGATTAATTAAGCTTAATGTCCGTCTTAGCAAGCGTGTGTTGAACAGTTTGCATTTACTTGACAAGTGCTGAAGCGTTTGTTTCCTTCATCGTCTGATGGCTCACCTCAAGGTAACGAGATCGTTGGCAAGAAGCGATTCCCTAAACAACCACCAACCAACATTCGAAATTACTAAATACGCCTGATATATTAATCTGTGTTCAGAATGAACAGGTTCTGTTAAAGCCAAACTTTAAATTCAGTTGATCCGTATATGAACTTAAAACTTGGCAGGAAAACCGCAGTTCATTCGTATCCCATTAATTTCCGTTTCTTTCGCTTTAACTTATGACCTAGACTTCACCATTTCGACCACCACAAAAAACAACGCAACATTCAATTCATTCGTATTTAGGCATTTATATAGCGCCTTTATAAATAAGTCAAAAGTGTTGTGCTTGGAAAGAACAAATATCGAAGACACAATTCAATGTCAGTTCACCACTAGCAGGACAACAGACCAACCCTTCATATCCGGTAGTCATGGAATGCAGCACAGTGACACAGAATGTAAGGCAATGTCGTAGAATGTAACAAAATGTGACAAAATGGTCCTCGGTTTGTAGCTGGTTGTGGGCGTGTGACTGGTGCTCATAAGTGAAACAATAAGTGATATAATACTAAACATATTAAACAATAAACTAAATAAATAAATATATAATAAACTGAATAACTTGATAAAGACTTACATCGTAGCAGGCCTTTGCTTTTCCAGCTTTTCCTCTCCCACCCTACCCTGCTCATCAGTCTGTTGATTCCTCGGTCTGATGGTTGGTCCGCGGTATGTGGTTAGTTCTCGGCGGGTCGATGGTCATCGATCCGTAACTGAAAAAATAAGTAATTAAATAAATAACTTATTAAACAAATAACTAAATAAATAAATAAATAATTAACTGTGTAAAGACTTACATCACATATGGCATTTGATTCCGACAAATGGTTGCTGTTGTTTCTCTTCTGCCTTTCCTTGGTTTCCAGATTTACCTCTATCTCACCCTCCATTGCTCATCGATCTGTGGCTCGTCCTTGGACTCTGATTGGTTCTTTAACACCACAACACAAACAATTCATTTAACAATGGTTGCTTTAAATGCCAACCACAACAATTTGTAATTGTAATTGTAAACGAACATTTATAAAGCGCCACTTAGGAAACAGTGGCGCTCACGACTTGAACAAACAAAAAGGATTTCAGGCGTTTGCGAGACTGGGTAGGAGACAGACTAAGTAACTGAAGCCGCAGGTCAAGAGGAAGGGAGTTCCAGCTGGAAGGGCCAACAAAGGCAAAGCTCCTGGACTGAGCAGTCGTAGTGCGGACGCGAGGGACTACCAAGAGACCACGGGTAGCTGAGCGAAGCGAGGCATGGGCAGGCAACGAGGAAACCGGAATACAAGAAAGAAGTTAATTAGGACGGAGCAGAGCCTAGAAGGCAGTTGCGCATAAGGATAAGAATCTTAAACTGGATGCGTTGACTGACAGGTAGCCAATGAAGTGAGTCACGAATAAAGGTAGATATATGGGCAGACTTTGGAAGACCACCGATAAGGCGTGCAGCAGCATTAAGTATAGACTGAAGCTTGGATGTGTTAATTGCAGAAAGTCACAATATAGGCAGCATTGCCAAAGTCAATCCTAGTGCAAATCAGGGCATGGACCAAGGTAGTGATCGCATGAAGAGGAAGCTAATGACGAATAGAGCGGAGTTGTAGGTGGTAAAGACAAGAGCGGGAGATATTATTTACATGGTCAGTCAGAGAAAGAGTTTGATCCAGGATGATTCCAAGGTCACGGACTGAGGAAGAGAAGTGGATATGAGGGATATTAGTGGAGAGGGAACTAAAGTCAATTTTGGCAAGCTGGACACGGCCACCTAGCCGTATAGGCCTGTATGATTGTATCTGGTCATTTATCTCAAAAACCCAATCAAAGGCCATTGAATCTAACGTATCTAGAAGGTGGAGTTTACAAGTTTATTCTTATTCAGTAATCATCTCAAACTTCTGTCGATTCTATATCGTAAGGAAGTACCCTTGTGCAAGTATGTATATATGTATGCATGTAAGCATGCATGTGTGCATGTATGCATGTGTGTATGTATGTATGTATGTATGCAAGAATGTGTGCATGTATGCATGCATGTAGGTATGCATGCACGTATGTATGCATGCATGTGTGTATGCATGTATATATACATGTGTTTATGTATGTATGTATGTATGTGTGCATGCATGCATGCATGCATGCAAGTATGTATGTATGTATGTATGCATGTGTATGTATGTATGTATGTATGCATGCATATTTGCATGTGTGTATGTATGTATGCATGCATATTTGCATGTGTGTATGTATGTATTCATGTATGTATGCATGTGTGTATGCATGTATGCATGTATGTATGTATGTATGCATGCATGCATATTTGCATGTGTGTATGTATGTATGCATGTATGTATACGGGTATGTATGTATGTGTGTATGCATCTATGTATGTATGTATGTATGCAAGCATGCATATTTGCATGTGTGTATGTATGTATTCATGTATGTATGCATGTGTGTATGCATGTATGCATGTATGTATGTATGTATGTATGCATGCATGCATATTTGCATGTGTGTATGTATGTATGCATGTATGTATACGGGTATGTATGTGTGTATGTATGTATGTATGTATGTATATTTAAGTAGGCCTGCCTCTCAAGAGCGATGCAATGTCAAACTAAGCTAAACAAGTGCGTTTTAGGATAGTTTGAACTAAGTAAAGTGGACAAACAAGCTGACAAACAAACCCAAAAAAGGTGTTACCGCCATTTAGTAAAAGCGTTTTTGGCAAAACAACTAAAAGACACGTTCGTATTACACTATTAATGTCTGCTAACATCATACACATGCACTGCGCAATACGTGTATGTGTGTATATACATATGGGTGTGTGTGTGAGTATGTGTACGTATGCATATACATGTGTGTATGTACATCGGTGTGTACGTGTGTATATATGTATAACATAACAAATTAAGATTTATAAAGCACAACTTCAAGAACAGACTCATCTGTAGCGCTCTTGACCAGTCAGAAAGGACCCGTGATCAAACAATGTATGTGTGCATATGTATGTGCGTGTATGTATGTATGTGATGTATGTATGTATGTATGTATGTATGAATGTATGTATGTGTGCATGTATGCATGCATGCATGTACGTATGCGTGTATGCATGTTTGCATACATGTGTGTATATATATATATACATGTATGCATGCATGCGTGTATGTCTTCATTCACAATTGCTTACCGCAATCAATTGATGCTTAGTCGTTAGATAATGGCGCCTAACAAATGCAGAAATAAAAATCTAATGTAATGTTTTCTATAGCGCCATTATACTGATGCACATGGGATCAACCCCTGTCAAAATCCGATAGGTCAGGGAAAGCAGAGATCTGGTTACGGTTGGTAAGGAAGTTCAACCAGACGAGTCTTAAGTTTAGACCTGAATGACACAATTGTGCCACATGATCAGTCAAACGCAGATCCCGAAGTTTCATGAAAAGGTCCTTAGAAGTTTCAGAGGCAAAAAGGTAAAGTGTAACAGACTTGTTTAAACGCCTCCATGGTAGCTACGTCGAGGCACAGACGACCCATTAATCCAACGACAGTAGGATGGAAAGATTTAAAGAATGGATATGTATATGTTTAAATCTGACTATTTCATGGACAACAACAGCTCTTGGCAGGCGTGCCTTCTCTGTTTCTGGCCCTTTGGCTTGGACAGTGATTTTGTTTAGCAGCGACCATCGACATTATTACAGTGGCGCTATAGAAGTTTTTAGATTAGATTAGATTAGATTAGCCATAGAAATCTGAACTTAATTTTTTGTCTGCTGTTTCCTGCCATGACTTCCACAGTAACTGCGCAAAATGTGTATGTGTGTATATACATATGGGTGTATATAAAGAGAAAGAGCCGGAGGAGGAGGAGGAGGAGGAGGAAGAAGAAGAGGATGAGCATGAGGAACATGATGAGGAGATGGAAAAGGAAGAGGAGGAGGAACAGGAGGAGGAGGAAGAGTAGAAGGAGGAGAAGGAGGAGGAGTAAGAGGGGATGAGGATAAGAAAGAGGAGAAAAAGAAAAAGAGGACGAGAAAGAAGAGGAGAATGAGCAGGAGGATGAGCAGGAGGATGAGCAGGAGGAAGAGGAGGAGGAAGAGGAGGAGGAAGAGAATGAGAAGGAGGAGGAAGAGAAGGAGAAGGAGGAGGGAGAAGAGAAAGAGGATGAGTAGGAGGAAGAGGAAGAGGAGCAGGAGAGAGAGGAGAAGGAAGAGGAGCAGGAGGAGGAAGAGGAAGGGAGAAGAATGAAGAAGAGGAGGAGGAAGAGGAAGAGGAGGAGAAAAAGGATGAGGGTGAGTATGTATGTAAGTATGTAAATATGTATGTAAGTATTGTATGTATGTATATGTATATGTATATACCTATCCATGTATGCATGTGTGCATTTATGCATTTAAGCATGTAAACATGTAAGCATACAAGCATATGTGTAAGCTTGTGTGTAAGCAAGTAAGCAAGCATGCATGCATAGTAGGTATGCACATATGCATGCATGTATGCATGTATCTGGTTATTCACTGTATATAGCATCTTCTAAGAAGCAGTTGACAAAGGGTATAAAGAACCTCACAATTATAACAAGCAACTTCTATAGCGCCAGAGTCTAATGCTCAAAACATCAACCGGAGGTGCACCCAAACCAAGGAAAGCATGGTCAGTAGGACAGAGTCAGTCTACAGAGACAGCGAGGCAGCATGTGGTGGATAAGAGAGAGAGGCAAGTCTTAAGTTGTGGCCGAAATTACATCACGAGATGGACGAAAACGAACAGACGCCAGAAGAGAATTCTAGAAGTCCAGCAACTGAAAGCTCACCAATCAAGAACAAGTACAAGGGCGCAAAGTACGGTCGATGTAGTCCTACTCCAAGTGTCCCCTTAGAGGGTTCTAGCAGAAGTTAAATGTTCAAATAATTTCTGCGCTGGCAGGGATTTGAACCTCCAACGTCGAGGTTGACCTTCCAACACGCTGACTAGAAGAATATCGCTCATCCACAGCAAAGATAAAATTCAATGAAAACTCACAGTTCGGTTGGCGTTGCGTCTGTTCCCGTCGTCAGAAGGGTCCTGAATGATCGAAAACTGCGTCTTCCGCCTCCAAATGGTTGGTACCTCGTTGCACCCCGCGAAGGTAGACCACAGGCTCTGCTGGCATCCGACTGATGTCCTTCGAGCGATCACGCGCCCCCTTTGGCGCCCAAGGTCGCCTTCAGACGGTCAACATCAGGTGGCTGTTCACCTAGACTGGCAGCGCTCTTCGACTGGCGGTTGACCGGACGCATCTGCGCACTGGCGTTTCAAGGTCAGGTAAATTATAATTAATTAATCTAACGACAGACATTCGCAGCCTTAATTTGTAGTGGGTTCGATGTTGAACTGTTCGCTTTTAGTTCGCTTTTAGTTCAAGCTTTTAGTCCGCTTTTAGTTCAAGCTTTTAGTTCGCTTCTAGTTCAAGCTTTTAGTTCAAGCTTTTAGTCCGCTTTTAGTTCAAGCTTTTAGTGCGCTTTTAGTTCGCTTTTAGTTCGCTTTTAGTTCCCTTTCAGTTCAAGCTTTTAGTTCGCTTTTAGTTCGCTTTAGTTCAAGCTTTTAGTTCGCTTTTAGTTCGCTTTTAATTCATGCTTTTAGTTCGCTTTTAGTTGAAGCTTTTAGTGGAAGCTTTTAGTTCAAGCTTTTAGTTCAACATCGAACCCACTACAAATTAAGGCAGCGAATGTCTGACGTTAGATTAATTAAGCTTAATGTCCGTCTTAACAAGCAGGTGTTGAACAGTTTACATTTACTTGACAACTGCTGAAGCGTTTGTTTCCTTCATCGTCTGATGGCTGACCTTAATGAGGCGCTGCTCCTGCGCAGGACTGGCGAAGGGCAGGTAACGAGATCGTTGGCGAGCAGCGATTCCCTAAACAACCACCAACCAACGTTCGAAATTACTAAATACACCTGAAATATTAATCTGTGTTCAGAATGAACAGGTTCTGTTAAAGCCAAACTTTAACTCAGTTGATCCGTATATGAACTAAGTCTACGTTAAATTTGGCAGGAAAGCCGCAGTTCATTCGTATCCCATTAATTTCCGTTTCTTTCGCTTTAACTTATGACCTAGACTTCACCATTTCGACCACCACAAAAAACAACGCAACATTCAATTCGTTCGTATATAGGGATTTATATAAATAACTCAAAAGTGTTGTGCTTGGAAAGAACAAATATCGAAGACACAATTCAATGTCAGTTCACCACTAGCAGGAAAACAGACCAACCCTTCATATACGGTAGTCATGGAATGCAACACAGTGACACAGAATGTAAGGCAATGTCGTAGAATGTAACACAATGTGACAAAATGGTCCTCGGTTTGTAGCTGGTTGTGGGCGTGTGACTGGTGCTCATAAATGAAACAATAAGTGATATAATACTAAACATATTAAACAATAAACTAAATAAATAAATATATAATAAACTGAATAACTTGATAAAGACTTACATCGTAGCAGGCATTTGCTTTTCCAGCTTTTCCTCTCCCACCCTCCCCTGCTCATCAGTCTGTTGATTCCTCGGTCTGATGGTTGGTCCGCGGTATATGGTTAGTTCTCGGCGTGACGCCGCCGGTCATCGATCCGTAACTGAAAAAATAAGTAATTAAATAAATAACTTATTAAACAAATAACTAAATACATAAATATATAATTAACTGTATAAAGACTTACATCACATAGGGCATTTGATTCCGACAAATGGTTGCTGTTGTTTCTCTTCTGCCTTTCCTTGGTTTCCAGCTTTTCCTCTATCTCACCCTCCATTGCTCATCGATCTGTGGCTGGTCCTTGGACTCTGATTGGTTGTTGGCGTGTGGTTGGTGCTCCTAGATTAAAAAATAATTGACTAAATAAATAACTTAATAAACAACTAACTAAATAAATAAATATATAATTAAATGAATAACAAGATAAAAACTAACATCGTATCTGGCATTCCTTGGTCCAAGCTATTCCTCTGTCTGTCTGCATATACAACAATCATAGAATCTGGGTCAGTGAAGGTTACTAAAAGTCAGTCCTGAAAGCAAGTTTTTACAATCTGGCATCAGCAATTGTATCAGCTGAGCACTAGAGAAGAAGGCAGAATCTATAGAAATGTTTCTATCCAACTGAGCAACAACATCGAACCCCCTATAAATTAAGGCAGCAAATGTCTGACGTTAGATTAATTAAGCTTAATGTCCGTCTTAGCAAGCGTGTGTTGAACAGTTTGCATTTACTTGACAAGTGCTGAAGCGTTTGTTTCCTTCATCGTCTGATGGCTCACCTCAAGGTAACGAGATCGTTGGCAAGAAGCGATTCCCTAAACAACCACCAACCAACATTCGAAATTACTAAATACGCCTGATATATTAATCTGTGTTCAGAATGAACAGGTTCTGTTAAAGCCAAACTTTAAATTCAGTTGATCCGTATATGAACTTAAAACTTGGCAGGAAAACCGCAGTTCATTCGTATCCCATTAATTTCCGTTTCTTTCGCTTTAACTTATGACCTAGACTTCACCATTTCGACCACCACAAAAAACAACGCAACATTCAATTCATTCGTATTTAGGCATTTATATAGCGCCTTTATAAATAAGTCAAAAGTGTTGTGCTTGGAAAGAACAAATATCGAAGACACAATTCAATGTCAGTTCACCACTAGCAGGACAACAGACCAACCCTTCATATCCGGTAGTCATGGAATGCAGCACAGTGACACAGAATGTAAGGCAATGTCGTAGAATGTAACAAAATGTGACAAAATGGTCCTCGGTTTGTAGCTGGTTGTGGGCGTGTGACTGGTGCTCATAAGTGAAACAATAAGTGATATAATACTAAACATATTAAACAATAAACTAAACAAATAAATATATAATAAACTGAGTAACTTGATAAAGACTTACATCGTAGCAGGCATTTGCTTTTCCAGCTTTTCCTCTTCCACCCTCCCCTGCTCATCAGTCTGTTGATTCCTCGGTCTGATGGTTGGTCCGCGGTATATGGTTAGTTCTCGGCGTGACGCCGCCGGTCATCGATCCGTAACTGAAAAAATAAGTAATTAAATAAATAACTAATTAAACAAATAACTAAATACATAAATATATAATTAACTGTATAAAGACTTACATCACTTATGGCATTTGATTCCGACAAATGGTTGCTGTTGTTTCTCTTCTGCCTTTCCTTGGTTTCCAGCTTTTCCTCTATCTCACCCTCCATTGCTCATCGATCTGTGGCTGGTCCTTGGACTCTGATTGGTTGTTGGCGTGTGGTTGGTGCTCCTAGATTAAAAAATAATTGACTAAATAAATAACTTAATAAACAACTAACTAAATAAATAAATATATAATTAATTGATTAACAATGAAAAGACTTACATCATATCTGGCATTCCTTGGTCCAAGCTTTCCTCTCTCTCACCTCTCTTGCTCATCGGTCTGGTCACTGGCCTCGGTCTGGGGCTGGCCATCCGTATGTGGCTGTTTATCGGCACATGGCTGATTTCCGTAACTGAAAAATTAAATAATTATATAAATATCTTATTAAACAAATAACTAAATACATAAATTTATAATTAACTGTATAAAGACTTACATCACATATGGCATTGGATTCCGACAAGTGGTTGCTGTTGTTTCTCTACTGTGCCTTTCCTTGATTTTCAGCTTTTTCTCTATCTCACCCTCCATTGCTCATCGGTCTGTGGCTGGTCCTTGGACTCTGACTGGTTGTTGGCGTGTGGTTGGTGCTCCTAAATTAAAAAATTAGTCACTATATAATAATTTATTAAACAACTAAATAAATAAATATATAACTAAATGAATTACAAGATAAAAACTAACATCGTATCTGGCATTTCTTGGTCCAAGCTATTCCTCTGTCTGTCTGCATATACAACAATCATAGAATCTGGGTCAGTGAAGGTTACTAAAAGTCAGTCCTGAAAGCAAGTTTTTACAATCTGGCATCAGCAATTGTATCAGCTGAGCACTAGAGAAGAAGGCAGAATCTATAGAAATGTTTCTATCCAACTGAGCAACAACATCGAACCCCCTACAAATTAAGGCAGCAAATATCTGAAGTTAGATTAATTAAGCTTAATGTCCGTGTGTTGAACAGTTTGCATTTACTTGACAAGTGCTGAAGCGTTTGTTTCCTTCATCGTCTGATGGCTCACCTCAAGGTAACGAGATCGTTGGCAAGAAGCGATTCCCTAAACAACCAACAACCAACATTCGAAATAACTAAATACGTCTGAAATATTAATCTGTGCTCAGAATGAACAGGTTCTGTTAAAGCCAAATTTTAACTCAGTTAATCCGTATATGAACTTAGTCTACGTTAAACTTGGCAGGAAAACCGCAGTTCATTCGTATCCCATTAATTTCCGTTTCTTCCGCTTTAACTTATGACCTAGACTTCACCATTTCGACCACCACAAAAAACAACGCAACAATCAATTCGTTCGTATATAGGGATTTATATAGCGCCTTTATAAATAACTCAAAAGTGTTGTGCTTGGAAAGAACAAATATCGAAGACACAATTCAATGTCAGTTCACCACTAGCAGGACAACAGACCAACCCTTCATGTCCGGTAGTCATGGAATGCAACACAGTGACACAGAATGTAAGGCAATGTCGTGGAATGTAACACAATGTGACAAAATGGTCTTCGGTTTGTAGCTGGTTGTGGGCGTGTGACTGGTGCTCATAAGTGAAACAATAAGTGATATAATACTAAACATATTAAACAATGAACTAAATAAATATATAATAAACTGAATAACTTGATAAAGACTTACATCGTAGCAGGCATTTGTTTTCCAGCTTTTCCTCTATCTCACCCTACATTGCTCATCGATCTGTGGCTGGTCCTTGGACTCTGATTGGTTGTTGGCGTGTGGTTGGTGCTCCTAGATTAAAAAATAATTGACTAAATAAATAACTTAATAAACAACTAACTAAATAAATAAATATATAATTAATTGATTAACAAGGAAAAGACTTACATCATATCTGGCATTCCTTGGTCCAAGCTTTCCTCTCTCACACCTCTCTTGCTCATCGGTCTGGTCACTGGCCTCGGTCTGGGGCTGGCCATCCGTATGTGGCTGTTTATCGGCACATGGCTGATTTCCGTAACTGAAAAATTAAGTAATTATATAAATAACTTATTAAACAAATAACTAAATACATAAATTTAAAATTAACTGTATAAAGACTTACATCACATACGGCATTTGATTCCGACAAATGGTTGCTGTTGTTTCTCTTCTGCCTTTCCTTGGTTTCCAGCTTTTCCTCTATCCCATCCTGCATTGCTCATCGGTCTGTGGCTGGTCCTTGGACTCTGATTGGTTGTTGGCGTGTGGTTGGTGCTCCTAAATTAATTAAATAATTGACTAAATAAATAACTTATTAAACAACTAAATAAATAAATAATTGATTAACGAGAAAGACTTACATCGTATCTGGCATTCCTTGGTCCAAGCTTTCCTCGCTCACACCTCTCTTGCACATCGGTCTGGTGACTGGACTTCGGTCTGGGGCTGGCCATCCGTAAGTGGCTCGTTGTTGGCATGTGGCTGATTTCCGTAACTGAAAAAATAAGTAATTAAATAAATAACTTATTAATCATTTAACTAACTAAATATATATAATTAACTGTATAAAGACTTTCATCGCATATCGCATTAGATTCCGACAAGTGGTTGCTGTTGTTTCTCTTCTGCCTTTCCTTGATTTCCAGCTTTTCCTCCATCTCACCCTCCATTGCTCATCGGTCTGTGGCAGGTCATTGGACTCTGACTGGTTGTTGGCGTGTGGTTGGTGCTCCTAAATAAAAAAATGTGACTAAATAAATAACTTATTAAACAGCTAACTAAATAAATAAATTTATAATAAACCGAATAACTTGATAAAGACTTACATCGTAGCTGGCATTTGCTTTTCCAGCTTTTCCTCTCCCACCCTCCCCTGCTCATTGATCTGTGGCTGGTCCTTGGACTCTGATTGGTTGTTGGCGTGTGGTTGGTGCTCCTAGTTTAAAAAATAATTGACTAAATAAATAGCTTATTAAACAACTAAATAAATAAATATATATATATATATAATTAAATGAATAACCAGATAAAGACTTACATCGTATCTGGCATTCCTTGGTCCAAGCTTTCCTCTCTCTCACCCTCTCTTGTTCATCGGTCTGGTGACTGGCCCTCGGTCTGGGGCTGGCCATCCGTATGTGGCTCGTTGTCGGTGTGTGGTTGGTTTCCGTAACTGAAAAATGAATTATTTATATAAATAACTTATTAAACAAATAACTAAATACATAAATTTATAATTAACTGTATAAAGACTTACATCACTTATGGCATTTGATTCCGACAAATGGTTGCTGTTGTTTCTCTTCTGCCTTTCCTTGGTTTCCAGCTTTTCCTCTATCTCACCCTCCATTGGTCATCGGTCTGTGGCTGGTCCTTGGACTCTGATTGGTTGTTGGCGTGTGGTTGGTGCTCCTAAATTAATTAAATAATTGACTAAATAAATAACTTATTAAACAACTAACTAAATAAATAAATATATAATTAATTGATTAACAAGAAAAAGACTTACATCGTATCTGGCATTCCTTGGTCCATGCTTTCCTCACTCTCACCTCTTTTGCTCATCGGTCTGGTCACTGGACTTCGGTCTGGGGCTGGTCATCCTTATGTGGCTGGTTGTCGGCGTGTGGCTGATTTTCGTAACTGAAAAAATAAGTAATTAAATAAATAACTTATTAAACAAATAACTAAATACATAAATATATAATTAACTGTATAAAGACTTACATCACATATGGCATTTGATTCCGACAAATGGTTGCTGTTGTTTCTCTTGTGGCTTTTCTTGGTTTCCAGCTTTTCCTCTCTCTCATCCTGGCTGATCCTCGGCCTGGCGGCTGGAAGTTGGTGTGGCTGGTTCTCATAAGTACAAAAATAAGTAATTAAATAAATAACTTGTTAAACAAATAAATATATATATATATAATTAACTCTATAGATAAAGACTAACGTCATATCTGGCTTTGATTCGGGCAAATGGTTACTGTTGTTTCTCTTCTGACTTTCCTTGTTTTCCAAGTTTGTCTCTCTCACCCTCCACTGCTCATCAGTCTGTGGCTAGTACTCAGTCTGGTGGCTGGTTGTCGGTGCGAGGGTGGTGCTAGTAAATGACAAAATAAGTGACTAAATAAATAAGTTATTAAACAAATAACTAAATTTTTAAAAATATATCATTAAGTGAATAACTAGATAAACACATCATATCTGGCATTTGATTCGGGCAAATGGTTGATGTTGTTTCTCTTATGCCATACCCTAGTTTCATGCTTTTCCTCTCTCTCTTACCCAGCACCGCTCATAGGTCTGTGGCTTGTCCTGGGTCTGGTGGCTGGGCCTGGCAACTGTATATCTAAATAAAATTGAAAATACTGCCCATTCACTGCTTGTTTAAACGAATTAATTTGACTAATAAGAGTGTGACAAATTTATCAGAATCACTTTTAGGTCTAAACAAAAGCTGAATAACATGTTTCTAATATTTCGCAAAAAAATCGCTATTATCCATTTTCACTGCATAAAACATTATTTTGTGCTTCGTTAAGAACATATAATTCTGCGTTAATTTATGCTGAAACACAGTTGTAGTTGTAGTAATTTAATTATTCGAAAGAAAGACACAGGTGCGTTTAGGTAGCGGCTATTATTAGTTTAGGCGGGAAGTACACGAGACCTCTGTGGACAGTCATGAAATTATTGTTTAAAGGACAGTCAAGAATTCGTAGCTGCAAAAGAGAACAACTTGTAATAAAGTCTTTTGGGTTCGCTACTTTATTAATAAAAATGCAATAAAAACAATACAGACCAAAGTGTGACCAACTTGGTAATAATATTTCATTTACCTTTAGAAAGAGGCATCCGGAAAACTCTATTTTTAAGAACTTGTAGAACGAACCTTTCATAACTTTAAAAGATCGCTCCGAAAATCAACTCCAGGCTTAATGGATTAAACCATTATCTAAGGGGTGCACAGGATAAAGAACTTGAAAAATTGTAGGGGTGAGAGGGTTGTGGATTAAGCTTTAGAGGGTAAGTAAGTATTCTTTGATTAGCATGAGTCAAACGCCCACACTTTACAACAACAATGCACGCAACAATATAGAAAAGGTCATGAACAACGTAAAATAGGGTCTGAATGACAGCTTAATGTAATAATTATGGTTAAATAGTTCAGAATACAGAGCCACAACTTTTTAAAGAGGTGCTATAAAAATATTTGCACTTACAACTGCTGAGAACTGCCTGCTATATGAATAACAGAGTCGTGATTACTACTGTCTGATTTTGTTTTCTTCAGCATTTCATTTGTTGGCTTAAAGAAATTACACTTTTATTTCTGGGCTGGAAATATTTGGCAAACCTGAAAACTTAATTCAAAAGGACATTTGTTGCAACGGTGTTGTTCTTATATAACCCTGCTTCAAGTGCACTTATGAACTATGGAAGGGGGGCATTAACAAATTTTAGTTGTATTGTATTGTACAACTTACAGCTCTGATAAAAGGATTACCTAAAGACAAGTAATGATATGTCTGTGTTATACACGAGTTTGGTGAAGGTAGAATGAAGCATATACTGTATCTATTTTCAGGCAAACAGTCATTTTGTCTAGCCACAATGCCAAAGCAATACAGTATTTATTCATAAACCTACATCACATCACTTGCTAAATGTAATGGTTACGAATGCCATTTGTACATAGGGCTTCGTAGGCTAGTAATATTTTCTAACGTAAATAAAACAGTATAATTTGCATTTTCTCTTCTCGCTTTCAAAGAAAATTTGTTACTTTTCTGTACTTGAAAAATACGAACAAAGAAACAGAATAAATCAAAAGCATTTCGATGGTTTAACGCGGCATCCCACTGTACACACGCGGACTACCTCCAACCAGCGGGTCAAGGTCGCGTAGCGACGGTGGCTTCACAACGCGTAGCGTTATTTGCAGGCTGCGCTCCATCTATAGAGTATATATCATTGCGTAGAAACCACTTCAATATCAGAAGACAAGGCGTTTATTTTTAACCAATATAGGGCCTTGTTCGACCAATAGGAGAGGGCTGTTAATGAGCTCCGAGTTCTGACTGACATTGAAGTTAGGCACAAGTTAACGTCTATAGTGTCGGCTAAGTGTACATATATTCATATTATATCTCTGGTACGATGTTGAGTGGGGAATGTGAAACTTGGGTTTATTTACCTTACTCGCGTGACTCGAACTGAAACAGTTTCGGTGCCGAGCTGATCTGCCTTGGGTTTGAACTACTTTGGCGACAGGTAAACATCTTTCATTTCTCGTAATTAATTAGACGTTGCATCTGTTGAGTAGGAATCGAAGCGACAAAAGTGTTATGCGAAGGTGTGTAGGGTGAGAATCGGAAATTCATCGTCTTTTCATAGTTTAAGTCGAGTAGGACCGTGTAGTTGCGGCTATAATGACACTAACGGAATTCAGGTCACTGACTGTTAAATAAAATAATTCCACTATCACCACACTGTGAACCAGGACTATTAGCATCCAGTACATCACTTTACATTAGTAGAACCAACAGTTTAATTACATTATATAGCAGCACTGGCCGTTGATGTTCTAGATGAAAAACAGTTCTGTATTAAAATAGTTTGGGCTAACTGGCAATAAGTAAAGTCACAATTAAACAAACCATTAAACTTTAAACTTAAATGATATTCGTCAATTATTATAAAAACCTGTGTAGAATGACAGTTCATTTGTGTATAGCTATTGTATTATACACAAGAGTATGGAAATTTATATTACTTAATGGATGATCTGTGCGAATAAATGCAGAACCGGATAACTTTGCGCCCATATACATAAGCTATTAACAGTGTATTTACAGATTTATATATAAAGTTCTTCCACATCATCTGATATTTTTATTACCCTTCTGAATATGAAAGTCTTTTTCACGCAAGTGTTATTCCGAACGCTTATTGCATTGCTGAGCTACACTGCACAAAACGAAGACATTAGCCTTCATCGAACTCATAATTATTTCTGCCCAAAATGTTGGCTGTAGTGTCTGATGGACATTAGCTCTTATCCTGTGTGTGTTACATTTTGACTGTTCTTTTTGGCTACCTTGCATACATGAAGTACACTGTCTGCTCTCATTACTCTCACTGCCTTCTTCTCACTACTGACTGCCATTCTTATGTTTATTTCTGCTAAGTGATACACGCTATATTGTGACTGGTTATTATCTTATGGGCTTAACTATGAACCCCCAAAATGGCGATGTCTATCTAAACGTATGTTCCTCCTATTCCTATTCTCTTCCTAAGCGAACCTTGTCTATCAGTTTTGAGTGAAAGACATATCTTGTAGATGTAGGCATTTGTATCTTCCTGTCAGAGCTTCATTAAGCCTGACTAAGCTATAACTTCTATGGCGGGGAGGCTTACTGCGTAGTGTTATTTACTACAAGAACTTAACTAACTTTCATACTTGCTAACTTACTGATATTAGCTATGTTATAGATATAAGAATATATTTCATCAGCTAACAGTCGAAAACAGCGTCGTCCAACCTAACCAAGCCCCACCTTCCGACCAATTTTACACCCCATCCCTTCAACTAGTCAAGCGACTTCAACTTAAGTGTGTTTATGTACAGCTAAACCCAAATAGACACACAATGCTTTACAAATAGTACTAACTGAACAATCAACCAACTTTAAAGAAATTTCATACACCAAATCAATCTACGCTTATCGCATATAATGGAAAGCAGTCAAACCTATACTATCTCAGGAGCCTAGGCAATATATTTTAAAATTACAAAAATCTAAAACATTTTCCCACATGAATGTTACTGAATTCCAATTGCCATTTATTCAAAATATACATTCTATTCAATGCATACCCTTCTTTGAGCTACAGATAGCTTGTAGATTTTGTATAACCTATGCTTCCTTTGCTAAGAGGTCAGCTGCTCATTGTCACCGATACCAATATGACTGAGTATTCAAATTTTTAAGGTTACAATACTGAGTCTAATGTTATTTAAAATACTTAGTATTTCACTAAAGAGTGTATGTCTAGATGGGAAAAGAGCTAGTTTTAATAGAAGATAGAACCTTAGTGAATCGGAAAATATTGCAAAATTACATTATTAGGCCACCCAGCTGAATGCTAAATGCCTCACGAATGACAGTCGCTTTAGCCGCATAAAGACTAGAGTGGCTACAAAACCTGAGTTTTCCTTCTATCTTTAAATTAGGAATACTGAAACGCAGCACTTACTATTTCGAAAATTCGCATTTGAGCCATCTTTAAAAAGTTGAATACACTATGCATGAATTCTAACGCTAACTGCTTCATTATTTCAGGATGACCAGCCTGTTTACTTAGGGAATCCCTAAGTTTAAGATCTACCGTACTACATTTATTAATTAAGCCATGGAGGTTTTCTTGAGAAAGAAAGGCAAATAAAAGGAGTGGTTAAATTAGAGAAGACTTCAACCGTACGAGAGTAAATGGAATGGTCTTTGGTATTTTTTGTACGACACGAGTTCGTCCAATTAACTGCGACCAACGACCGACACCTGTAGAGGGTTGATTATCACTGACGTGAATTTTTCAATTGAATTTAAGTGCATTTTGCATGCGTCTTAAATATAATAGTAACTCTCCACACTCATTTTGTAACGCCAAAACCGCCGTGCATCTCTTAACACCTCTGTTTGTATGGAATTTAGTTTGTCTAACAGGTATTTACAAAATTAAAAGATCACTATATATACGCATATATATATATGTATATAGTTACGTGTGACCCTAACCAATCTACCACATTGTTGAGAGACAAAGGTGTTGCAGTTTTACGCGGGAAAAGACGACCTCTAGTGGCGTTGTGCCCGAGTTCGGCAGAACGTTCATATGCTATACTACAACCAGATACAAATCAAACCTCAGTGAGGCAAGAGTCGATTTCATAAGATTTCGATCCCGGTGGAGTCGTTTTTGCTATTAAGACACATTCTCCTTTGTTGAAGACGTTTTAATGTGGAGGCATTTTCTCGGTGTTTCGAAGACTTTTTTATGCCTACGAAGTCGGTTGTTATCTCACAGAGGTTTGATTTAGGGGTTGCCATTAATTGAATTGACCTTCAACCGTTGGCTACGCTGGTTGCCCACAGAAATGGTAAAATAAAAACAGAAATTACTAAAAATGTTCCGCGGCGTGTCTTGTTTTACAACTATAGCCTACAGTAGCGCAACAATGGTGGGATTGGTGCCCATTACCCAGACAGATGTCTTATGACGCCCTTCCTCTGTTCTAGCATGATCGTAATCGTTAACTTAATTCATAACCAAGTTATGATTAAATATTTACTCATACAAAACACAAAATTAATTTCTGACCAGAAACACTCCTTCAAAGTCATTACACATCAGCAATCGTCTTTAAGGTGGCTCGAGATACATCATAGGCTAGGCCTACCCTCATAACTAGCGCGTTCAACAAATTGGCCACAATATAGGGGCGAATTTTGTACGGCCTATACGCAAGACGCAATAATAACACTAATAATTAATTAAAAGCAGCATTCACTATTCACCATAGCTTTAAGACCATTACTCAGACGAATTACAAGCAAACAAGAGGAAATGGAGTGGTAGAAAAAGAGGGATGAACTTGGTTTAGTCTGGCATTTAGATTTAAGTAGGCTATTCACAGAGTTGACAAACTTTTTTCGTCATATTAACAGACATAATCCAAGGACTGTCTTTTATAATAACGAGGTGCAGTTACAGTGACTGTAAATAAACTAGCTGATCTCTTCGTGCCTAGTTCTCGTCGCAATGTAGATGTTGATGGTGCACAGCCTGAAGAGTAATAAGGAATCCGTCTAAAAGCAATTGCTTTTCTCGTCCTTCTGTTCAAGTCTGACTGCTGCCTTGGTCTCTTCTTTTTCTGGAACCTTCGTAAACGTAACAAACATAACAGGCAAAAGGTAAACATTTGTCAAATAAGTTCTTTATTCGACAGATATAAAACTAAGACATTCGTCTGTGTTCCTCTCTTCTCTCTAGCTTTGTGCTGCGGATTATATACACAATTTCTTGAAACCTCCATGATATGCGAAGAAATCATCGTGTGATGGACTAGCTGTAGGAGACCGAACCTTCATTTAATAAAGCACCGAACAACTTCACAAGCTGACTAGTGCTCAACTGCACAGACTGAGTCAGATACAAGCTCTGGAGTCTGCATTATTAAGATGGATACCTACTGCGTTATTTAAAGACGCTCCTTTACAAAAAGCTGACATATTGTTCAGAAAGTATATTCGTAATCGTAAACTCGAGATTTCTACAGCGCACAACGAAAGCTAAGTGGCGGGGACCAACTTATTCACAGGACAAAATCGATAGGCAAAAGGAGTTCGGTTCCCGATCTAGATCCAAGAATCAGGCAGGCAGTCAGTCAGACGGCTGCGGTGGGTGGTGATTGAAATTGGATCTGTGAGATAAGTAAAGGGAAGAAGAGGAACCAGGACAGAATCTGCGGAAGAAGAGAGCTTTGAGTTTTGAGTGGAAAACTAGCGCAGAGATCGCAAGGGATGAAGTGACGGTAAGTTGGTATGATGGATCAGATAACTGCTTAGTGATTCTGGCAGCAGATTACTGGTGAACGATTAAACACAACCCGCTATATGACAGCTGCACCACCTACAGAGATACGCTACGCTTCTTGCGGAGCCGAACCACATTATCAAATCTAGCGATTCATAGTCCTAACTGTAAGATGGGGTACCCATCCATAAATAGTCTGTGCGGATCGAGTCGAGAATTACCACAGAGACGATTACCTACATTGGTTAAAGCGTACGTCAAGGCGTCTCTAAGCGTGATGATGCTGTATCGCATCCCAGGAGTGGCTATATTTCAGAGATTTCAATCTCGGGCTATAGCACGGCATCAGAGAAAGGAGGACTTTACTTGGCGTGGTGCCCATTCTAACGGGCAGCAGTTGCGAAGGACCTTACGTAATAAATTCATTGAAAACTGAGCGGGGTCGAGGCCATACGGTCGCTATAGAAAACCGCGTACATTTACATTTGCATTTACTATTCTAGAACAACAGTAGGCCTGACTACTAATGCTCTTTAATGAGAGGCGTCGATCCGTCGTAAACATTGGGGGGCCCGGGCCTACAATGGAGGTCTGGGTGCGAAGCCTCTACTGGTTTTCAGGGACAAATCCCCTGGCATGGGGTAGGATTCATGAAGTAGGCCTAATGCATGCAGACATCGCTCAACCCCTCCTCTTCTACCCTAACACTTCGCCCTCCCGTCATCTCATCCTTAAAATTTGGTAATCGCTCCATAGCCATACCTGCCCCACCACTCTGGAATGAACTCCCCCAGAATTGCGACAGTTTTCTGACCCATCATACACACTCATCGATGCTCAACCGCTTGCAATTTCTGCTTTGGCCTTTCACTCAAAACTCAAAACATTCCTCTTTCACAGATCGTATCCTGACACCCCTTCTTCCTCTTATCTCTCTTTCTTCTCCAACCCCAAACACCACCACCCGTAGCTGCCACGCTGTCTCTCCGTCTGACTTTTGGATCTTGACCTGGAACAGGACCCTTTTGCCTATCGATTTTGTTTTGACTGAGCGCCTGTGAATAAGCTGGTCCCCGCGGCGCGGTTTTCGTTGGGCGCTGTAGAAATCTCGGAATTGCGATTACTCTTACGACATAAAGCCCAACATCTCAATAGATAAAAAATGAGAAATGTCACTAGTATTATTTACAGTACAGTAGAATGTCAACTCACACAACAGTTATGAACAGTATTTCAGTAATGAAAAAGCAGCGCAATCTGAGCACATAATTAACTAGGCAAACTGTGTTTTGGCCTTCAGATCTCTACTAAAAACTCACCTCTTCCTCAACTCATTTCCTCGGTAGGCTGTCTCTGTGCCTTATTGACTTCACCTTGGCTTTTCGACCCGAACCCACCATGGAATTTGGCTTGGACAGTGATTTTGCTTAGCAGCGACCATCGACTGATGCCTTGAGCATTAGTGCAGTTGCGCTATAGAAGTTCTTAGATTATTATTTATTATTGTCATTATTTAGTCAACATTGAAATTGCCGAATGTCTTTGTTAGCATGGCACACAGACACAGCGTTTAACCGTTCCTGCGTCATAGTGCGTCGCATCCAGTTCTTTACCCGACGCAAAGCACTAAACTTATACAGATAACATGGATAGTTGAGTCAACTTATGAAAATTTTCTATACCTGGAGTTGAACTTTGGAAAAGTAAGTAACTGGCTTTCAATTTTATCTCACTGCATCTAAGTGAAAAAGTGATGAAAAGCTGATGAGCCTACCTCCACAAGTGCAATGTCACCATCAGCGCTGTCATCTAGCCGTTTCTATTTTATAACAAATTTATCCATTTTCGTATCAGCAAATTCTAACGCAATGTTTCTAAAATTTTACTTGTTCAGAATTAACGAAATCCTATATTCATGTATTTAACAGTGGGAGCTTTCTTCGGCTAGCGATGCAGAAACTGTGTGGGGATTATAATTATAAAGGGCGACTATATGGATATGGGTATATATGTACCCACCTCATACTTACAAAACCATATGTATGTAAGGTACATGTATAATTAAAGTGAAGAATGACGACTAAAATTGTCAGTCCAGAACTGCCTTGTACCAATTTTACAGCTAAAATATTGCCGGGGCCCAACTAATGGCCAGACCCGAGGCTCAAAATATTGCCGGGACCCGGGCCCCAGGGGCACCCACTGTCTTTAATATAATAGATGATGCAAAAGTTAACAGAACGACTTTTCACCTTTTCTAAAATGGCCTGAACCAACTGTAAGAATGCTTTCTCCACGTTTGTGTTGGCCACCGTGCTCGTCTCAATAAACGGAAAGCCATGCATGGCAGCAAGCTGAAAGATAAGAACCAATATAGTATATATCTTATTATACACTTTAATATATACTTTATTATATACTATTATATACTACTATTTTTTATATATTAATATATATTATATACTAATTAATGTACCTGGATAAATGACCACCTGACGTCAAACTCGCTCTTCAACCCACACTATTCTGGATTTATTAAATGGCACTCAACTGAAACCCTACACACTTCTCTGTACAATAAACTTGTTTCAGCCACCTCTCATCAATAGGTTTCTTGCCTCTGCCTCTTCGATATTTCAGCAGCCTTTAATACCATTGATTCATCCTACCGTTCATCCTACTCTAAAGACTTCCAACTTGGTTCAGTTTAACTGACGCTAATTTCTTCTAATAAAATTCACAGTGTGACATTTCAACTGTTGGAGTTTATGTTAAATTCATATTAACCTACCTTCAATTGACTGCGATGCTATTTAACGTTAACTCAGATCTTCTGTGACATTTCACCTCAATTTACATTACAATGACGACTGTTCTAATGTAAAATTGCGCAGCAGGATTACTTTATGCGATCTTGTAAGACTTATTTCTAAATCTGATTTCTATAGCGCCTATGTGTAATGCATGAGGTATCAATAAATGGCGCTCCTTCAACTGCTACATGTAACTCACCTGTTCTCCCTTTTCACGTGGCACCTGTCGCTGGTCCTCCATCTCACAGTTGTTGCCAACAAGCACTTTCTGAACGTCCTTGTTCGCATGCTGCCAAGATAGAAACAAATGTATAGGCAAGTTTGCCAAAGTGTTCTCAATCTCGCACGTGTCGCCCTTCTCAGCTTCTTCTCTCTAGGCAGGCAAACTGTTCTAGATTACAAAAAGGAAACTTGTAGGGTTAAATTAGCAACTGACTCAGTGGTTGCTTGTAAAGGTCGATACTCGTACACTAGGGTAGGTTTGGCTAGGATTGATAGATCATTCGGGATGCAAGCTAAGACGGAAAGACGTTTTCCAGGCCTCAGATTACTGATATAATACTCACATATAATTTCGATTGACAATTTCGTGTGTGGATTGGATTTGACGAACCTTATCCAAAGTATCACGCACTTAACGACGATTTCACTTGAACAAACCATCAATAGATATTTAATTCATCATGATAACGGCGCTATGAAAGTAATCGAATTATAACTGCAATAGAGCATTCTTATATGCAGTGTATATTCATTTTATGGAGTTGCAAAATGATAGACTATACATGTCCCTTGGTTTATTGAAAAAGGCAGAAGCACAGACACGAAAGTGTCGTCACTTCGGGGTTGGACAATTCTTTTTATGAACACTTGGTATTAATAGCAATGCAGTTAAAGTGGACCGTATCACGCTTTGTATGTGAGAGACAGATTGAAGACACACAGAGACGAAGGTATCTTCATTTCGGGGTTGGACAGTTCTTATAATACACTATTTGGTATTAATTACAAAGCAGTTGAAGTGAACAATATGTATACAAGCATCAGATTGAAAATGCTTAACTGTTTCTTTTAATTTGCTGCATATAATTTTCGAGTCACAAAATTTCTGCAGAAATTCTGACCTCTTCAACGTTACGCAGCCACTTGGAGATGCTGTCGAACGAGCGTTGGTTGGTGATGTCATAGACAAACATTATCCCGTGTGCTCCACGATAATACGATGTTGTTATGGAATGAAATCTCCCTTGTTGGGCTGTATCCCTGTACACAATCAAAAGAACGAACAATCGACGGTACTCTAGGACCTTATACGGACATGGATAGTATAGGCCCTTCCACTAGAAACTGCTGGTGATATTATAAACTCCAAATTTCTAAGGCGCTGCTTTATAGCTACGAGTCCAGCATCAGCTTATTCACAAGAGCTGCGTTATAGAAGCGAAGTAGGACTCATATGGACAAACAGCAGATTCTATACACCTAAGAATCTAACGCCAGAAAAAATCGCAAATATGGTTTCCATAGTCGATTTTTGCAATTACTCACTGTCCCTATCTCGACTGCACAGATCCAAAAAAAATAACGTATTGTGACATTGAACTGGAAATGAATGGGGATTGTGCCACTGGTCATGGGGAACAGATGTCACTGCTAATACATGCGTAGTATTGTTCTTGCTTTTCTTGTTCTTGTTCTCCTTCCTCGTTCCTCTTCCTGTTCCTCCACCTCCTCCTATTCTTTTTCTTCCTGTCCATTTATGTCGGCCGCACGCCCCACCGTGTTTCTTCGTTCAGTTTTGTCCTGTGCCAATATGGTCAACGCTTGTACATCCGTTTCTCCCCAACTGCTAACGTTGTCCAGCCTTCTCTGCTTGGCCTTTCTCTGATCCCGTCCCGTCCATCATTTCAAACACGACCTGTATGACCTTTCCGTTGTTATTCATCCGATATGATTGTGGCCAGAGCGATTTATCTTTCTCTTCAATCCTTGCTGCACCATGTTTCGTCTGCAACCCACTCGTCTTCGCACTTCAACGTTTCTGATCTTCTGTTGGCATCTGTTGCGCAAGGTCCCTCCGTAGCGTCGCATCTCGAATGCCAGAAATCTGTCCAAGTCTTGTCTCGCAGTGCCCATGTTTCACTCGCTCGCATGTAGCAGTTTACTGAATATGCATGTTCTGACGATTTTCACTTTAGGATGCACACTTATTATTAATTAGAAACGTTTTTGCGCCGGTGACTAATTCACGCGAAATCAACCGATAGCACATCAAATTCCAGCCGCAGTCAGGTCAATATCCAGAAAGTCAGTCCACTGAAACAGAGAGAAAGCCTTCAGCGGAAAAGCACGAAATGACACAAGAGCCTGAGCATAAACCGCAGATGCAGGTAAAGAATTCCAAAATTTAGGTCCAGCAACCGAAAACACTTATCTCCCTGATCTTCTAATGTTTTTGAAACCTGTTATTGTTTCCACTGATTTTGCTATTCTTCTCCTTACCTCTCTGATACAGTCATTATCCCAAGTCAGCAGGCTTCCCTGATATTGAACTTCGCTCACATTCTTGATATTTGCACCATCTGCCTCCACTGGTGCTTCATTCTACTCAGCACCAAATACCATTGACTTTGTGTTAATAATGTTATTATTATTATTTCTGCATTTATTAGGCGCCACTATCTAATGACTTAGCATCAGTCGATGGAGCCGAGCAATTGTGAGTGAAGGACTTGCTCGAGGTCTTTACACAGTAACCGTCTCGGAGGAGGCTCGAACCCGTACTCTCCGCGTTACAAGCCGAGCGCTTTATCCACTGGGCTATCGTGCCCCGTGATATTGTATGGGTGTACGGTAGATCAGAATGAAAGGGAACATGGTAGGGCTGAATGAGTAATCGACTTAGTATTCACTCGGAAAGGTCGTGCATTGGGGGTAACTTACAATAAAGACAAAAATAAACCGTTGGACATCAAATGCGAATAGGTCCTAGGTTAAATTAACGCTTTTGTAAGATTTTTAAAGGCGCTATATAAATTGTTTTGATACATAAATACATAACTTGATACAGCAATAAATATAAATACACAAATGAAACATGATATCCGATTGGTTAGAGCGCTCGGCTGGTAACGCGGAGAGTAGGCATAGGGGTTTCGAGCCTCCTCCGAGACGGTGAGTAGGGATCTTGAGCAAGTCATCACTCACAACTGCTCAGCGCCATCGATTGATGCTTAGTCATTAGATAGCGGCAAATAATAAATGCAGAAATAATAAGTAATAAATTAATATGGCAAAACATCTGTTAGGAAGAGCAAATCGGGTTTTCTTTAAGCAGTGCTACAACCTACTTAAGTGCTTAAGCACCCACCATTGAATAATACTAGGCTACATATGGAAGCCATACCAATTTTAATTAACGATTCATACCATATTTGGAGCTTTATCTTCTTTCCACCAAGTTCTATTACTTTAATTTTGAAGTCAATTCCTGTAGAAACAAATTCATAAAGATTATGACGCGTCTAACAGATTCGTTATTAAACGTCAAATTATGAATACATACATACAGACATGCACAGATGCGCAGATGCCTACACTCATACATACATACATACATACATACATACATATATGCATACATACATGCATACACATATACACACATACATACATCAACTTACAAAAAGTATTGTCGAACTTACCGTAGGCCGACGTAGTACGTGTCTGTCCACACCATCACTACATGCATGTTACGAAGTGCAATTACCTATAGTTGATATAAACTTCGCATCGGATGCTTCGTCTATAAATCTGAAGAGAAGATGCGTCTTTCCAGTTTCAGAATCTCCGATGAGAAGAAGTTTGAACAGAAAGTCACAATTCTTCTTCGCGATCGCCATAGCAACAACAGTAAGGTCAATCTACAAGTTCAAGTTCCGCCAACTGTTACTCTGTCAGGAATGCAAATTGCAAATCGGTTTGTAGTAAGGTGGCACGTTTTACACCTGGCAACATGGGTTCGAGTCCTTAGAGCCAGTCAAATCGCAGCTAATCTTCCAGAATGTTGGAATTATGTTTCAAACTATAATTTGGCATATCATTTACAATAAAGTTAGTTCTCGTTTGGGGAATCACGAAAATCAGTGTGGCATATAGAGTACATCAGGGATCTCCGCTTCCTGACTCGGAACATTGACATCGTGCTCTGAAACCCATTGACACCCGTTTGTTCCGTGGTCCCGTACAGCTTTTCGTAGATGTCGTGCTCTTTTGGGCATCACACCCTCCTTCTGGAACAATCCTTCATTGGAACTTTCCCGCAAGAAATAGCTCAAGAAACATTTTCAGCTTATGTTAGGTCACGACTTTGAGAGCACAACTCATCTTAGGTTCCCTAACCGATCCATATCACAGACGACACCTCGACTCTGGAACGATCTCCCACCTGAATTTCGCAAATCCTGTTTTTCTCGAGTCGTCCACCCACCATCATCTGGCTCAAACTCCTCCATCTATTACTCCTCAGACTTTTCACTAAAAAGTCCCACTTCTTCAAAAAATCTTACCTGATCCGTCCACTCCACCGCCTTTCCATATATTTCAACCTAAACACAACCCGCCGTAACAACTCCCATGTCTCATTCTCTCGCTAGTCTCCTGGCGATCGGATTATGGTCTTCATACGTTATCACTGGACTCTGACTTGACGCAGCACTCGTCAGTAAGCTGGTGTCGTTCGTTTAGCTTTTGAGTAGCACTTTAGAATTTTCAAGTTACGATATAGGCCTATTTCATTGATTCGTTATAGACCAACTTAGTTCTTACCGATATGATTTCTTTCACCAAATAAAGTGGTGCAGCTAAATCGCGAGGGATTTCTAAGCGTGCAACTTCAACACGCAAGCTAAAGGCATCGTTTTCTTAACCTGAATTGAAACATTTAGACTAAACAATGCGAGTTGGACAGCATACCTGTGCTGCTCGGGTGGTTGCAATTCTCCCAAAATGTTCTCACATTTCGGACTACATCAGGGAGACGCTACACTGGCTTCCTATTTCGGAACGGATTCGGTTCAAGGTTCTTCTACTTGTCCGTTCTGCTACGGTTGGCACAGCGCCGGCTTACATTCGGGAGCTGTGTTCCTGTTTCCAGTCGACCTGGTGGCCGGTTGCTGCGTTCTGCTGCTCGTGGAGATATGCTGATTCCACGTTACCGCACGTCGTTGCGTGCTCATCGTGCCTTCTCCTGCTTTGGTCCCTCGTTCTGGAACAGTCTCCCTTTAAACATTAGTACTTTTCCACTTAGTTTAACTCAATGTTCATTCTCTGTTAACTTGAAAACGCACTTGTTTAGATCGGTAGGAGAGCCGTGTCATCAGCGCTTTTGAGAGGTACTTGAAGAGCGCTATATAAGTATTTGTTACATTACATTACATTACACACTGTAGGCTTGCTAGTGGAAAGTTCCAGTGGCCACATTGCCAACGCCCTTGGTTGCATGAACAATCATATAACACTGTAATTATAGTCTTAAGTAGATTAAAGTCCATTGTTTCGGTTACGAACGCGTCCTTATATATACTAAATCGGCAGCATTACTGCCCACGGTGCTATTATATGATTATATAAAAATATAGCTAGTCCTAGCTGCATGTCTGCATCCGAATAAGAAGAACATTGAAACTCTACTTATGATACACAATTTAACATTTTGAGGTCATTTTAACATTCTAACACGAGATCTCTCAACCATGTTGTTAAAACGACTAAGTGCTCTTACCTGTAGTCAGCAAGCCTATATCGAAAGTGATGTCTGAAACTCACAGATGCGCCTTTCCAACTCCAGAATCTCCGACAACAGGCGATCTGAATAGACAGTAATCATGTAAATCAGGACAAATCATTAACGACAAGTGTTAGCTCCGCCCACTAGTAACAGAGCCCGTCATTTGAACCTCTTGTAGGCCTTTAATGCTATTGTTCAGAGTGCGCTTATGAGTGTGTATAGATAAGGTCTAACGCAAAGTCACCGAAATAAGAAAAACGTCGAGACCACATTATCTAATAATTATTTCAAGCTGTTTATCCTTTTAAACCAGGAGGTAGGCCGTTGTTCCGTGTTCACCCTGGTCACATGATTATAGGCGTGTGTTCTGTGGAAATTCCGCTTTTAATGGCGTACGAGATTCGGAAAAACCCGTTCTTGCCGTGCGTTGGAACGGTAGTATGTCAAAGTCATTTACAGTAAGGAGTGGTGTGTGGCAGAGGAGTTCCCTGTCGCTCTCTGTTTTTAATGTCTTTGTGAATAAATTCATTGTTCGTACTAGAGAAGGTTGTTGTAGGTTGTTGTAGACCTATCAACAAGTCTTGGTTGTATAATATATGCTCATAATCGTATTCTGCTATCGGCATCAGCAGTTGAGCTTCAGGCCCCACATAATAAATGCCGAAATGTTATCAGTCAATTATGCCTCACATTTAATAGTGCCAAACCGTGACGCCTAGCGACTGAGCTACAACGATATAAGGCCTCCTTGCCTGATATGTTTTAATGCCAAAAATGTGTCGTGGTTACATTTTTAGTTTGCCTAGTGCGAAATGATGCACATATAATACACATATGAAACTTGAAACATATGTGATGTTTATATTTTGAACATATGTGATTTTTTTGAATATATGTCATATTTTTCTTCTGAGTATATGTGATATCTTTGTGAGTAAATGACTTGCTGTAGGTCCACGCACAGTAACCGTCTCAGAGGAGGTTCGAACCCGTGCTCATCATCATCATCGTATCCCGTGACGTCGCAACGACGTGTGGTTGCAAAACAAAAGAAACACATATATATGTATATATATATATATATACAACAGAGAATTCGTCGCATATAGACATACACATCCACCCAGATACACAAGCAAACACAGACAGAGTTGTACAGATGCTGTTTCTGGGTTCCTGTTGCGTTTCCGATTGGTGCTATAGACAACAAAAGAAGCGAAGAATTCTTCCGCCACGAACCACCTCATGTAATTTGTGACCGCCACTGAATTACCACAGCAGTCCCTAGGAACGACGACCCACTGCACTGTACCTCTGCAACGTGTGCGTGCATGTGGATGTGTGCGTGTGTGTGCGTATATGAGTGTACGTGTGTGTGCATGCATGTGTGTGTACATGTACAAATTACTGTCTGCTGTAACGAGACTTTTATTGCGTGGAGTTGTGTGCGGTTATATTGAGAGACGGACAGAGGAATCGCTATTTTCGGACGGAAAAGAGAATATAGGCCAACATCAGCTTGGGACGAATTCTCTGTTGTATATATATACACATACATGCATACATATATACACACATGAATGCGTTGTTGACTTATATTCATCATATTATGGTTCGTATATATGGTGATACACACACGTGTACAAAACGTATATATTTAGCAGCACAATTCTTGCCTGAAGCGAATCCACATAAGATAGTCAAAACAGCTTTGCTTATGGAAGAAGAAGGGAAGAAGAAGAAGTAGAACACCAACAACGAAAACCATAGCAACAACAAAACAGCAACAGAAGCAGCAAAACCATTAACTACATCATGAACCGAGAGTACAAAAACGCAAGACTAGCAATGTTGAAGAGAAGTAAAGTGAAGAGAAGAGAAGGGATGATGGAATAGAAGTAAAGTGAATAAAAGAGAAGGGGTGATGGAAGAGAAGTAAAGTGAAGAGAAGAGAAGGGTTGATGGAGGTTCAAAGTATGGGGCTGGTTAATCGATGTTGAAACTGCTTAGTGTCATGAAATGTTACGAATGCCAAAATGTGGTGGCACTAGGAAGAATGGAGAGGAGTGTGTGGAGGATAATGACACGGTAAAGATGGACTAATGGAAGTGAAGGAAGAATGGTGTTTTATGTGGACGGAATTTTAATTCAGGAGGGATCTCCCTATTGTGCTACAGTATGACTCCGTCTTGAATAAAATGTATCACTTCCCCCCTGCGATGTATTGTGGTACGAGAGGAACTACCCTCCCAAATACGTCACAGGTTTTATTGTACCGAAAAGATTTGTGAAATGAATGAGTTGATTCCACAAAAATTCTGTAACCGGAAAAGAGTTAAAACTATCTGTTACAAACTACAATTAATGACCCTACAAACAATTGCATTAAGCTTCTTGTTTTCCACATTCTATCTGTTATCGACAATGATCCTTAGCGTTACTAATTTAGTCGCAAGAACAATGATCTTTACATTTACTAATTTAAACGCAAGAACAATGATCCTTAGCTTGGCGTTACTAATTTAGTCGCAAGAACAAAGATCCTACGTTACTATTTTAATCGCAAGAACAAAGCTTAACCGGAAGCCGCGTAGGTCTACATATCCGGTTCCTAACCAATGTCTATCACTAGAGGGCGTGAGGGAGCCATGTTTAGCGCCACCAAGTTGTCGCCGGAGAAAGCGATCGATTGGACCCAAAAAAATCAGTGGACGCAGGCACGTACGCACAAGCAGACGAAGCAGAGATCAAAACAAGAAATCGAATTATTCGAAACAGACCGAAGACGGCAAGATTGCTCGCCACTGCAAGTGCTGTGTACGAAAAACATCTGATATTCACAGGCTCGGCGCATAAAATATCGGCATGATGTAGGCACACACAAATACACGAATAAACCTATTATATGCGTACTTTGAAAGAGTTGCATCGATCGTACGTATATGCATGCATAACTGCGTATAATATTATGCATATAAAACTACTACAAAGAGAATGTGATCAGTTCAAACATCTTACTCTTTTCAGCTGTAGGCGTTGAAAAGATCTATGCCAGTGATCGGTTTTATAATATATTTTGTGGACTGCTCCATACATGTATATGCACAAACATACAATGCATACGTGAAGTCTGGAAACGCGTATACATGTGTGTAATATATGCATGCACACATACAAATACGCACATAGGCTACATTCATATTTATTTACTCATTTGAAGCACCTAGTATCACGTGCTCCAATTTAGTTAATCTAAATCTGAGGCTAAATGACATACATAAATACAGTCATACACGCATACATGCGTACATACATACATACATACATACATACATATATACATACATATACATACATACATACATACATATTTATATGTATGTATGTATGTATGTATGTATGCATGCTTGCATGGATGTGTGTTTCGTATCTGATCAATTAATTGGTCACATGCGGATGTTGCTCGATAATTTTTGTTCGTTTGGACATCTAGATGTCTAAAGATTGTCTGTGGACTTGGTTTAATGGTGAAGGCCAAAGGTTAACTCACAATGCATTATTTGTTCACGGGATTGTGTTGGCTGTAGCGTAGTGTGCTGACAATATTCAACCAGTCCAAATTTAGCACAAGGTGAACGGCAGATTAAGTCATAAAATTCCTTTTTCTTATGGGCGAAATCTCTGAACGACATCGTTCGTGCTGCCATGAGCTGTTATATGCCTTCGTACAGAGGAAATTAATTTACCCGGCCAGAGTAGAGCCAGACTATGTTGCGAGAGGATCTCTTGCTGAACATACATGTCTGTGTATGTAAGATATCTATCAACAGAGCCACGGTGTACGGAACAGTTTCAGAGCGTCGTAACATCATTCGAGCTCTGCTGGCAGAAGAAGTTGATTGCGATGACAGAGCAGTAGCCCAAGGAGACTGCTGACCTTCATCCGCGATCAATGAGTACGCTCCCGGTCGCTGAAACGCCGACATTTGAGTTCGCAACGGTCGTAGACGAATGAAGATGCTACTCGACGTCATCCTCCTCTATTCTGTGGCATACTGGATTTTATTGCAATTCGCCGAAGATATAACAATCAAAATTAGAATCAGCACATTCACAATTTAAGGGATTTTCTAGTACACAGAGTTGCCAGTTCTGCTCGACCGCAACTGCGCTGCTCAAATGCTCTGTGTTCCAGACTCGGTTTCACTTGGAGGAGAGATTAAGCAAATGAAAAAAATCCCTCTAATGGTCAGCATTCACAGACATGGTCATTATTTGGTGTCAAATATCTTAACTGCTCTAATTTTAAGTCCGATGCCAATGGAGTAATCATTCATCTATCCCATCTGTCATATCGTTCCAACTCAAACATACTGTACATCATAAACAACTTAAAGCATGCAAGGTCTTTGTTCAAGATTAATCAATTTGAAAAACAACAAATACACCCAGTTCACGCTAACAAATGTGCATTACTTACTCTCTTTCTTCTAATGTGACCTGGTATGAGTTCTTGGAGACATTTATCTCCTTTGCTGTATTTTTTAGCGTTTTGGATGATGTTCGGAGATTTCTTATTGAAAATTTCGCCAGTCTGCCCTGAAGGGCTTCAGGTTACTAGCTGGAAAGTGTCAAGCTCCAGTTGGATAGGCCAAGAGTCATCGGATCGGTGCTAACCGTTCTACTGGCCTAGTTAGCTACATCAGTAAGCGCGTACGCCAAGGAAGCCTCTGTGCGTGAGGATCCCAGGTTCGCGTCCCGGTCGTTGCTTATTTCAGAGATTTGAATCTCGGGCTAGTACGATCCGTACGCGGGGACCTTAAATGATGTGTAGCGGTGGTGAAGGATCTCACCCGTGCGCGGGTGGAGGCCATATGGCCGCTATAGAAAAACGTGTACAATTTACAATTTATACTGCGGAGGCGCTCAGCGATCAATTGGGTGTTGCTTAGGACTGTCGTCCTCCATAAGTAATGCACATTTGTTAGCGTGAACTGGGTGTATTTATTGTTTTTCAAATTGATTAATCTTGAACAAAGACCTTGCATGCTTTAAGTTGTTTATGATGTGGCTGAGGGATGCTCGAATACAGCCTCTTCCACCATCTGCGAGGGACTGCTTGGCGTTGGGGTTCGTGTGGTACCAGCCCCGTCACTGTCGTCGCACGTAATCTCTGATGCCACGTAGCCCAGGAACTCTGAACACGGTGTCTGTTATCAGCTGTGGATGGGAAACCGTCGGTTGGGCTCTGCGTGTCTGAGGAAGCTCGCCTGTGGCGACTCTTCTAGTTATCTGAGCATTGTTCGCTTACTGGTTAACTTTTTGCTCTTAGTGACTTTAACAACATTTAGGCTGGGCCAGCGCTTTTGTGAGGTACTTAAAATGCGCAACAGTAAATATCTAGCTACAAACATGCAAAACACACATACGTATACATGTACATACACGCATACACAACATACATACATATATATTCATAGCTGATCCACCTGCAGAACACGTGATTACTGTACTCTATATATAGTACATGATGAACGGTTAAGGTCGCTAGAGATCATGTAGGTGAATACGCGGAACAGTAGCAATAATTTAAAGCCTTTTATAAGCTTAATGACGCCATTGCCCTTTAAACAGTTGTCCCGAAAGCGTCTCGTTGCCCTGGCTTGGGCCTATCACCGGACCTGTTTTCTTCCTTCGCTTCCTCGTACGCCTGCAGCCGACTGCTAAATCCAGTCTCGTAGTCGCAACTGCATTCGCGGTTTATGTCCCGAACGTGTTGCTCTGCTTCGAAATTCGGTCTCTGGACACCCTTATCACCCGGCGCCATCCGAATCGCCCGTCTAACGTTGTCCCATGATTTCTTGCTAAAGCCAGTCGCGCTGTCGAGCTCCTCGGCGGACCCGGCGTTCTCTCGCAAATGTGTCCCTTTAGTACATGTGTCGGATTGGTAATCGAGTCCCTCGTCTGCGATCGTGGCACGCGCGTCGATATTTTGCGACCTGTTCGAATTCAGTGAATGCGTCGTTTGGTCACCCGTTTCTGCGGTTAGCGTGTCCTTGAAAGCCGTTGCTGTCGATGCAACCGAGTCCGACTTTCGGATTGATCTCGGATCGGAGGAGGAAGAGTTGTTACTACACATCAACAGATCAGAGTCCGTTTCATCACAAATCCTGTTCTCTACCGACTGATACTCTCCAGGAATTTCACAGTCGAATAAATCGGCTGCTATGGAGACCTTTGCGGCTAGATTGACGTAACTGTCGCCAGTCGCTTCATGCGCATCGAAAGATGTCAGTGGTCCTAACTTAGTCCTTGAATTGTCATCTCGTTCACCCTTCGCGTCGTCCGTCGTCACGCTCTTGAGCCGAGTTCCAAATGAGGCCAAGGCTGCGCTGAAGCCGCCTGCAGCGCCTTCGTCACAGTTGACGTAGTCGCTGAAATTGGAGGTTACGTCATCGTCGACGTCATCGTCCTCGGGAATCGTCGGTAGGCAGTCGGATTCGGTTTGGAGCGACTGGAGAGTTAGTTCGCAGCGGAGTATATCCGGCGTGAACTCGCACTGTCCTCCGCTTTCGGTTTTTATGAACCAGACGTCGGTGGGCGACGAGGGTGGAGAATCCCTCGCCTTTCTGTCCTTCAGGCGACCGAAGAACTTCTGAAGACATCGGGAGGTGACGTCCGCCGATCCCGGCGTGTCGTCGGTCGGGTCCTGGAGCTTCTTGGTTGCGAGTGGTGAACGGTAGTGTAGAGGCATAAGCCCCGTTTCACAATCCTCACCGACAGACTCTAAAAGTGCCGTCGACCCAGTCTCAGATATAAGAGTGTTCTCTCTGCTAGATCTAGTACTGTCTCCGCTGTCTGACTTCAGACCTTTCCCGTTGTTCTTGTCTTTTCGGGCCGACTTCAAGTCGTGTATCCTATGCGTCTGATTCCTCGTCTGTTTTCTTCGGATTAGAAGTACTATCGCGACAACGACAAACACTACGAGGAAAAGTGTTCCAACGGAGACGCCCAACAGTACTATCTCCTCTCGTCTCAGCCGCCCCGCCGTAAGATTCCCGAGCAGAGACAGTGCCTCTTCTTCGTCAGCCCAGACTTTGTAAGTGACTTCGGACCGTCCGGCGGAATTTTCGGCCGCGCATTTGTAATCGCCCACGTCTTGTTTCGTGGCGTTCTTGATGATGACAGAGCTGCGCACCTGTTTGTCGCCGACCTCGTTCGATTCGTAGTTGATAGCAATGGCCGACTTCAGAACCGGTTTCGCGTTGCGCGTCCAGGTGATGATTGGCTCAGGGTCTCCGAGGACGACGCAGTCGACGGATGCGTTAGTTCCGAGCTGGATGCGCACGCTGCTGACCGTGTTGACGATGACGCTCGGACAGGCGAACCGTTCCCACCCGAGGTGTCGCCAGCTGATGTCGCTGAGTAGCTTCGGCTCGGAGCACGTGGGGCTGTTGCTGGCGAAGTCCCAGTTGATGGAACCGAGAGTCAACCACCGCCGTAGCCAGCGCAGTCGGCAGTCGCAGTTCCACGGATTACGGTGCAGGCGCATGATGGTGAGACCGGCCGGAAGAAAGTCGACCATTTCTGCGTTCAGTCCGCGAAGTTCGTTGTTGACGAGGTTGACCTCGTTCAGTTTGTCGAGTCCCTGGAAGGCGTGTGGATGCACGCGCTCGAGCCAGCAGTTCTCGAAGTTGAGAACCTCAATGTTCGACAGACCGCGGAAGCAGTCGGGCGTCAGATATCGTATCGGGTTGCTCTTGAGAACCAGCATTCGGACTGACAGCAGATGTTGGAAGGCGCCGCTCGGAACTGCCGTCAGTTTGTTGCCCTGTAGGTCGAGGATCTGGAGATTGTGGAGACCACGAAAGGCGTCCGGAGCGACGATGTTGATGCGGTTCCGGACGAGGTAGATCTCCTGGAGAGAGTGGTACAGGCGGAAGTCGTCCATGTCGAGCTTCGTCAGGAGGTTCCCCGTGAACGTGAGGACGTTGATTTCGACGGGCAGACTACGAGGTATGGCGACGAGACCTTTGTCCATGCAGTCGGCTCTCTTGAGACCGAATATGACGACGATTGAGCATTGAGACTGCGTCCTTTGAAAGCGCAGCAGGACGATTTCCGTCAGCATGAGAAACGAACAAGGCCACATCCTAATCGAATCCGTATTCGCCATCACGACAAAGAAACAGCCTCATTATCCCCTCAGCGAACTGAATGAACTCGCGGTCCTTGAACCAGAAGCACAGTCAACGATCTAAGATCCATTCTCTTCCTTGGTCGCTGGGTTGAACCAAAAAAGCGGTGACATATATTAGCTGCATATAAATCACTGTAAATCACGTGGTCTATGTACAGATTAAAATCACTGTCGCGGCCCGCATTCCTGAACGCAGTCGTTCGTCTTGCGCGGTGGTTCGAGCCATTTTGGCGACCGTAAGCGGCCAGAACTTATATGCGAAATCTCCCGTAATTAGTGATCAGATGCATCAAACGGGTTCTTCTGCGTTTTGTTCCTCTGCCATTTATCGATCACGGCTAATACAATAACATCGCGCGGCGCCGCGCAGTGTCCAACGTAAGACTTCGTCGAGAATATTCATTTCCGAGAGTCCTTCTGCTGCCCGGCCTCTTCTCCTTCCTCCTCCTTCTGATCCTCTTCCTGCGGTGGCACCCCCGGACTCGTGGTTCTTGGCTTTCTCCTCACGTCCTGTCGCAATTTCTGACGGCCAGTCGTGACTCGGTGCCTTCCAGCAGAAGCAACTGGACAATTTGATCTATTACTGGCTTTCAAGTCATAATCCTCCAAAGGATTCCTACAATACATGCGACCAAGCCATAAAATATCGATAAAAGTGACTTATTCTCCTGTTTAGCCTGGAATACACGTCTAAGTTGGTAGATAATGATCACCAGCCGGTGAGTTTTCGAGGCACCAGGAGTAGTCGTCAAATGTTCAAATGATTGCGAAATTTAGGGCACACTTATCGTCTGCATTCCAATAAGAAGTTCATGCTCGTTTGTTAGGGTGTGCTATTCAGAATTTATGTAGCGCCTCTATGACAGATCTCCCGACCATGCACCCGCGGAAAGCAAATTTCTTTCCTCATTACCAGGCATTATGCACACGACATCTTTCCATCTGGAGGAGGAAGCCATTTGGCTTAAGCGCAGTCTGACAGAAAATTATGGTAAAGTAACCAGACATAACTAGTGTGGAACAGTTGATTGAACGGTTGGCTGACCGAATGATTGATTGATACGTGTACCAGTAATTTCAAGAGGGCAAAGGCAGCAAAGAAGTACCACAAAATTATGCAGAGCAGACGTAAGGCTTTCTTTCCCCACGGCGATTAAGAGTAGAGCCATGATTGCAACAGATCGAAGTTCACAGGTACTCTTCTTTTTGAGTTGGCCTCCTTCTGCTTCTTCTTCTGTTTCTCTTCTTCTTCTTCTGCTTCTTCTCCCCTCCTGAATGCTGTGATTGCCATTCGTTAACCACTCTACCAAATGGTGCAAAACATTTTTAAATTACTAAGCAATATGTGGCGTTATTACGGACAGCTTATGCTCTGCAAGCTCAATATCTAACATGCATTGCGAGAAGAACGGTTAATCGCATTGCCATTTTAGGTTCATATCAAAGGCGACAACTGATAATAAGTGATGCGCTGACATTTATCAAATATGAGCTAAAATCAGGTTCTGCACTGGCTCCCTGGGCGACATCTAGAGTTGACTTGGGGATATACATTATCATATTTGAGATGTTGCAAAGGTGAAAAGAATTTGATATTTTCTAGTCGTTGAGACTTTTTGACCTTTTTTCTAGGTTCCCAAGGCTCATTTGCTCATTTCATTGTGTATTTTTCTCTTTAGTAATTCAACTGTTTTTACGGTATTCCCATTGCCGTTATTTAGTTTACAATATCTGTGCAACCCTCATACAAACTAGTTTCAGGATTAACTGAATGGTGTGCTTTCCCCAAATCAAATGTGGGCACAGCCGGATTGCCATCCTAATTACCCTTGCAGGTCGAAAGACCACTCTGCCCATCTCGTAGTTTACACACAGACACACACACATAAAATACAGACACACACCCATACAGCACAGACCACACACAACGCCCAATACAAAGACAACGAGGAAAATGGATGTGTATACGACGGCCTCTGTATATTTTACAGCGGACGCCAATGAAACAAACAGCCAGAGTGTGCCGACCTCCCGATCGGTCAGTCGGAGGCTGATTGAATTAACTGGCGACTTAAGACACGAGTTCCATCGGTGCACATGAAAGTTGGCGACGACGGTGTATGGAAAAACACAAACATGGCTGTCGGGTCTCATATTTACATTCTCTTCTTACTTACTTAAAGGCTCGTCTTATTTAGATCCAATAGACAACCATGCGCTTTTGAAAGACGTAAGTAGAGGCGCTATACAATATATTCACAGTATATCTGCAACATTCGCAACTCATAGGCTTCCGTTTCGAAAACTGATTTAATAAAAGACGATACGACAACTGCAAACGAAATTAATACAATCGAACAAGCCTGCGAAGCCCTGGAGGGCTTGATTGATTGAACATTGTGACTAAGATCGATGGCGACACAGCTTTTGTGGGTTATAAAGTTCGATATTTCACATTTTCGATACACTGCACCTCTTAAAATTACTGTATATCATTAACTGTGAGTTATTCAGAAAATAAGCAAAACCGCAGAGAGTCATTATACTATATCATACCGCATGCTATTACACCACATCTGATACATTACTTCAACGTACCTCAAATTACATCGTAACAGATCGCATAGGGGAATTTAGATCGTTAAAATACGACTGGACACAAATGTTCACCTGTTTACAGCATACATACTAACTGTACTTCTTTACTGGGTTGAGATCTTGTCGCTCACGAGGCCCTGGAGAAGAACCTGGATGCCTTCCAGCAGCGGTGCTGGAGAAAAATCATGTAAATTCCGTGCTCAGCGCACATCAATAATTCAGAAATATTCAGACGCCTGACACATACTTCTGTCTCGGAAATGGTTGAAACAAGAAGACTGGATAATTGGCCAATTCGCATATTGTGATGGCAGACAGGATTACCTAAAGACGACTTTTGATTTCCGCCACCCGCTTCTCCTCCGGAGCTGGAAGAGATTCGTCGGTCACCAACGTAAACATGGACCTGGCCAGTGGAGGCAGATCTTTGACCGATGATCTTAAAGCTACACACGGCCTGCTTGGAGACGATCCGAAGAAAGAACAGAACGGTTGAGAAAGAGTCGTGGACACTGCAACGCTCCATGGAGTGGCATGCGCTTACGATGATGTTGAGATCGCACAGATCAAACATCACATTATATCACAAAGCATCGCCTTACACAGTCTCAAACCACATTTGCCCTTGACATGACGTTGATAATGTTATGTTCACAGAAGGCAACAGCAGTTAATTTGATACCTAATACTGTATATACCAAAATGCAGTAAAAAGCAGTACACTTGAAAATAAGTAAACATCCTTCACAAGGATTGGATTACATTACAATAAAACTAAGCTTGCAGTACATCATCATGTAGCTCTAGTATTGGCCGCCTGAAGAACCACACTGTTGGTGTTTTCGTCTTGCCCGATGGATGTTGACAGGAAAATTGTTTTAAACTAACGATGTTCTGAAACTGTAATCTTAGTAGCATCTTTAGAGCATTAACAGATATATCAGACGGAAATGAAGTTCGATAGCGCTCTTGCTGCAGTTTAAGGGTAAAGAAAAAAACATCTCATATCCCCAACTGAATCGCATGGTCTCAAAACAGCACTACTACGGAGTTTTTCCAGGAACTACAAAAACATTCAGACTAACCAAGATAACAAAAACGACACTAGAACAGTATAATAATGAAACTTCTAGAATAATACTTTAAACATAAATGGATGGTCGCTTCAAAGCAAAGCTTTAATCACATCGGAGAGGTGAGAGACATGTGTAGGGACGAGAGAGAGACATCATTTTGCTTTAGCTTTTCTTCGGATGCGTCGTTCAAAGAAATCTCCCCAGGGTGATGAACACAAAAGAGTCACTTTGGGCTGCATTGGATTGAGTCCCACAGGACAGAAGAAGACTAGATGGCTGACAGAACCACGAGAGAGAGAGAGAGAGAGGGGGAGAGACAGGGAGAGAGAGAGAGGCACGTACATGCTGCAGACAGAAGCAGAGACAAAGAGAAGGATACAAAGACAGAGAGTTTTAAGAAATACAGGTTCTTTTTATAATTATCTTCAGACACACTTGCATATCTTGCATAGACAATATGCTTATAAGTCTGTATGGATCATTTGTGCATTTGCTGGTTTGATTTGAATTTCAGTTAAAGTTTAACGTATTTCTATATACTTTTCAATTGATGGATGTATGGATGAATGGATGGATGGATGGATGCATGGATGACTGGACGGATGGATGGATGGATGGATGGATGGATCGATCGATCGATGGGATGGATGGGATGGATAGATGGGATGGAGGGATGGGATGGATGGGATGGAAGGATGGGATGGATGGGATGGATGGGTGTGTGGTGTGGTGTGCGTTTGTGTTTGTGATTGTTACACGCTTGCTGACAGGCCTCTGTAGAAACTCCGCAGATGCATAGTCCCAGCCAAGTTCGAAGGGTCATTCGGCTGAGGCACAAGAACGACGGCAGCAATCCCTATTTAACCCCGCAACTGACGTCGGCACTCATTTACCGACCTGGAAAAGATGAAAAATGGAGTGGGCACCAGCTAGGTCCCTTGGTTTTCCACCCATCCAAGATAGCCTACTAACCGGACTTGATGAGGTTTAACTTCACTGTACCTGTCAGAGTCGTAGAAACAACAATAGTCAGCCACCCTATAGATATGTGACTGATAGCCTTGTAGTCTTATAGAGTGTTTCTGGGAGGTTAATGAAAGGCGCTATACAAATGCTCTGCTAAAATTATCACAATAACCGTTTCGACAACAAATTGCGCCAATAATGCTGCACAAAGGGAATCCCAACAGACGAAGAATAATGCTTGCGGCAGAAGCATTTAGGTCATTAGTGATTCTAGATGCACAAGCTGTCTTCGGGAGTATATAAAGGAAAGAGCAATCGCATCTTCTTGGATGTGTGGATGGAGGTATATGGAGTGATAATCGATTGATAGGATACAGAAGAGGGAGTGGCGGCGTTCTTCTATTAGCTTTGCTATCGTCAAATGCATCTGCCGATCACAGACCCGATCAGAAGCACATATCGTCTATCGTTTGCTGCCTCCATGCCAATATATCTGCATGGCTCTCCCAGTCTCTTTTTATACCTATATATATATATATATCATATAGGAGGCTATATATATGTTTATTTTATATAGATGCTTTGTAAGCTAAATATTTACATGCAAATATATCAGATTGCAAAATACATATTTATGAGCATACATATCTCGTCGTAGGCTATAATGTTTGTGTATATAAGCTCTACCATTGTAGGTAATATATATATTTATATGTACATATATACAAAACTGTAGTTTATATATAATATGTCACATCGTGGATCTTGTTCTCTTTCTAAAACTGTTAAGTGACCTCTCCAGATGACGGAGAAGGACAGAAGATGGAGAAACGGAAGAGACATACGAGGAGATGGAAGAGAGGTATGGTTTGCAGAAGACGAGGAAGAGAATTGTCACATGAAAGAAGAAGAAGAAAAAGCACAGAATAAGAGAAGAAAGAGAAGAAGGAGAAGAAGATGCTAAGAAGTCGCGAATGAGAAATAGTCGAGAGAAAAGCGACGATAGACTAGAGGAAAGTATCAGAAGCTTCTTAGACTGAGCATAACATCGAACCCTCGCACATAAACACACTCTGTCTCTCTCAGTCTCTCTCACTATTCCCCACAGACAATTTTTTGCTCTTAATAAACTCTAACGTCATTTACGCCTGCAAGGACTTCCTTCGAGTGAAAGGCTACCTAGAAGACGCTATAAAACGTTAGGTAACACTACACAACACATATACGCATGAGTCTATTATATAACTCATTAGTTCGGGCAACTCTGTGCAACGAAAGCAGGTGCTTGTTATGGTTTGGCGATGCACGAAAAAATCGAGTTAGTACCACTGGGCATCTTAATTAAATCATTTTCTTATATTAAATTTGCTTTGAAAACAACAACAACAACCACAACAACATCATCATCAACAACAACAGCAACGGCCGAGTCAGTGGAACCATAACTACTACATTCTTCTTTTAATTGCTTCCTTTCTTAAGACAACAACACAGTACTATGGCTGGTCGCGCCCTTGTAGAACCGCACCACTTCACCTCCTTCTCCTTTTCGTCTTCCTTCTCCTTCTTAGTCATACTCTCTATGTCGGTGTTTTTCCATGAAGCTACATAATATCGGGTCAAGTAACCCGCTTTGTGCCACTGTCAATATCGTAGACAGTTAAAGCACTTTGTCCTCCGGAATCGAACCCTGGTGTGGAATGTCCAGTTGTAATGTTATTTATTCAAACAAGTTATCCTGTTGCTTCCCTGCAGTTCTTGTGCACTTCTTCCGCATCGACCGAGAGATTATTCAACCCCCCGCTATTCTGTGAATGTCAACTAAACATTGTATTCATATCTTACAATACTTGTTTACTTTACCCCGCTTACCTTACCCTATTTATCTTATCTAATCTGACCTTAACTCAGTTTACCTTACCTTATCTTACCTTAGCTTGCTGTAGCCTTGCTGCATTCATGCTTCGTCAGGTCATAACCATAACTGCTAATAAAATCTGTCACTGCGCGTATGTATACTAACCGAGTAGCCATCGACGACTTCCATAACTCCAGTCATCAAACTGTCTCGTTAAGGCGTCATGCATCCGACTCATCTAGCACAAGGTGAAGCAATACGTCTGCGCCGACGAATGCCACCATCACTGCTGCATCTGCTGGTGGTGATGGAGCGGCTGCTTCGGTTGCTGCTGCTGCTGCTGCTGCTGCTGCTGCTGCTGCTGAGGCAAGCGCGGTGCCACCAGCCACCCGGCTAGGCAATCCGTGCGATGATATCCCCCTCGGCTGCTGGTGCTGTGGTTAGCATCTATCGAACCGGCTCCGTGCACGGCATGCAGCAGCGACATCTATTCAGAGGACGAATGCGCTGCGTCATGTACTAGAGTCCACATAAATGCACAGAGACACTGACAGTGACACGTAGACAGACAGAAACACGCACAGAGTAACAATCAAACAAACGCACAGACAGACATATAGGAACGCGCATTCTAATAAGCACACAAACTAATGTTTTTTTATTCATTCATATATCGACGCATTCATATATAATACGATGCCTTAGCCTCTCTCTCTCTCTCTCTCTCTCTCTCTCTCTCTTTCTCTCTCTCTCTCTCTCTTTCTCTCTCAATATATATATATATATAAACACATAGTCACCAAATGTGGTTATGGTGCATTAATAATAGACAAGTTTTGATAATAATAATAATAATAATAATAATAATAATAATAATAATGATGATGATGATGATGATGATGATGATGATGATGATGATGATGATGATGAAAATAATAATAATAATAATAATAATAATAATAATAATAATAATAATAATAATAATAATGATGATGATGAAAATAATAATAATAATAATAATAATAATAATAATAATAATAATAATAATAATAATAATAATAACCTGCGTCCATAAGTAATAAACTTCACCTGTTTGCATTGCCTCATACCGAATGACTGTGTAATGAGCTCCTGGTCATTATAGATCTGTGTAAGGATTGCCTGTTGTGCCTGTATATGTTGTCTAGACACAACATGCAATCCTTACACAGATCTATAATGACTAGGAGCTCATTACACAGTCATTCGGTATGAGTCAATGCAAACAGGTGAAGTTTATTACTTATGGACGCAGGTTATTATCATTATTTTTTTGCTCCGAAGTATTTATGATCCCTCAGGAAGTAAAAGAATTTTCCGGAAAAATTATATTCTGAGATGGCTAATCTTCGCTGATGTCTGGCTCCTCAAAAGTGCCCCGGAAGGCATTCGAATTAAAACGTTGAATTGTGGAGGCAATACGTTGGAAACGGAAAGCTGTCTCCCTTGGGTCTCCGAAAACCCTGGTGAAATGTCGACCCAGATTTGTTAAGAATCCCAGGGCCTGTAAATTGATCGAGCCAATGGTCTCGAAGGCCAAATTACAATTATTATTATTGTTATTATTGTTGTTATTATTATTATTATCATCATTATCATTATCATTATTATCATTATTATTAAAACATTTCTGTTATTAATGCACCGACGCCGCCTATGGGTAGACAAATAAACATAGTCTCTACATCTAAAGCACAACTGCGCTGGGTATCAACGCAAAAATGCATTGAGTTTAAGATCTTAAAGGTAGGTGGGTAGTTTCTGTTGAACGACGCTGTGTTATAACAAAGATTACCTCCTTTATTCAGGCTTGGAACTGGCACCATCCGAGTACAGTAGTTTGAGAAGTTTTACAAGAAGTTTTATTTTTTACAGAAGTTTGAGATCTTAATGCTTATGAGCAGTTGTCTTGCAGACTGTGGTCCATCTTATCTAAAGGATCCCGGTGTTCTGCTGCATAGGGTGACCTAGTTGTTCCGCCAGAGTGAACTTCCACAGTACAGCACAGAAGCTTTAAACGGGTGTAATGAATAACTTTTCAATGAAGAACCTTGGTCTGCAATCAGACACTAATATGATCAAAGTCTCTCTTGCTTCCCTCAGTGACTAACTAGCCTCGTCTGCCAATAGACATGAGCACGAGCTTCTGGCTGCAATATGTTTCCCAGTATAATGGTGAATGAGTCTGTGCTTGCGTGACTGTGCGTGTTGCCTGAAAGACGAAGGCCGTGCAAGAGGATAATTAGAAGAGACTGATGTCGCCGTTCTACCTGGGTATTGTATGACTAAGTCCCACAGAACAAAAGACCTAGGAGGATGAGGATGAGGAGGACGGGTAGAAGGAGAGGGAAGCAAAGGACGGATAGGAGGAAGAAAAAGATGGATAGAAAATGACGAGAATGATGGAGAGGAGGAGGAGGAGGACGGAGAGACGGAGGATAAGGTGGACGATGACGAATTAGGAGAGATTTATGTCACAGGTCTAGCTGAGCACCAGGACTGAATCGCACAAAACTAGAGACCTAGGAATAGGGGAGGAAGAAGACGGCAAGGAGGAGCAGAAGGGGCAGAGGAGAATGAGGAAGAAGAGATAGAAGAGGAAGAAGAGAAGGAGAGGATGAAGAGGGGTAAGAGGAGGCGAGGGGAAAGCGGAGCAGGATGAAGAGGATGAATAGGAAGCGGTGGGAAGGAAGAAGATAAAGGGGAGCAGAATGAGCCGATGGATGTCATCACGAAACGGGCGATGCATATGATATGACAGAGATGGAAGGAAGGAAGCAGGGACGAACGGAAGAGGAAGGAAAACATAGAGACCTCAACAGTAATCCAAAGCCGGTGATTGAGTAGCGCAATTTTTATGATGGTCTGCAGCAGAGGAGGGAGGCTTGCAGCTGATCGAAGAGCTGTTCTTGTAATAATGGGTATATTACGGTCGTTGGCACTTGTGTGTCTCTCGTGCTTAGCCAACATAGAATGGCGTTTTCTTGTATCCGCAAATGCGTTTGGTCAGATAAATCTCCGTGAGTGTCTAACAGAAACAACGCCAACTAAGTCAGTCAGCTTGTCTTTTCGTCTGTACCTCTGCGTGTATCTTCTTTCGCCTGCCTGTTTTTCTGTCTCCGATGCCTGAAGGTCATTAGTATGTTGCGTCTGAAGGCATAAATTTTACAGACAGTGTCTTCTTCTCTTCCCCTCTTTTGTCCACTTCTAGGCCCTTCTCGGTGCGTCTGATATTCAGGTTCAAGACAATTTTGCGAAGAGGACTTACTCTAAGAGCCAAAGCATCGATTTAAAGCTTGCTCGGATTTAGAGCCAGGCTGGCGCGTGACAGAACCACAAGAGGCAGGCAGTGCAGCTGGAGCACTTCGAGCTAACTCGGGGAATAGGGAGTTAGTGTTGCTAAGTCTGGAAACGGAAATAGAAAAAGGAATTGATTCAACTTCTGAGAATCAGCTATTCCCAAAAACCAAACCGAATCAGAGAAATTATTGAGAGAAATTGCCACATATTGCGTTGACTTTCGATTCTCCGGCGCTGGTTAGAATCCCGTTACCCTTCCATTTTAACCTGACGTGGTTTATCGTAGGGTTTATTGGTGTCTGCAATGTCTTCTCCTCCATTCAGTTCATGTAATTTAAGCAATTTGACCAATTCAACTCAACTAAGTTAAAATAATTCTATTCTATTTTACTCTATGGCGCCAGTACAACGTGCAGGGCAACGAATGACTGGACCTCTAAGATGTAAAGGCAAGTTTGAGCTCAGTCAACCGGGTCTAAACCCTGCAACATCAAAATGTCCGGTGACTTATCTACAAAGGCCAAAGACTGACCGGGGTGTAAGCCTATGAATGTGTTTGAGATTTTCCATATCGCCTTTTCAGAACCTCTCAAAAGGTACATTACATACACGCATACATATACGCATGTTAGCATGTATGACAATATATGTAAGTACGTATGTTTGTATGTACGTATGTAAGTATGTATTTCTGTATGTATATAAATATGTATGTAAGTATGTATGTCAGTATGTATGTATGTACGTATGCATGTAGGACAACATTTATTGATGTATATATATATTGCAAGCCAACGTTGCAACATTAGCCAACAGTTTTTTCTTCGTTTAAAACGAGACAGTGCGAAATATTTAGATATATAGTTTTATTTATACATGTATATGATGAATATATAAACAACGTTGAATCATTATTGCATAAATAATTTAAGCCATGGATACATTTCCTGAAAATCCGGTTGTTTCATTGCGGTTTCACGCATGTTTACAACAATGTGCATTGCTTGTCTCTTTGTCTCTGCGTGTCTGTCTGTGTCTCTGCGTGTCTCTCTGTGTCTGTCTCCCGCTGTTGCCCGTCTTTTTCTCTTTGTTTATGTTCCTGACTAGCTGTCAGTGTACGTCATGCTCTCTCCTGTCTCCGTCTGTGTGTCTGTCTCTTTCTGTATCTCTGGGGAAATAGTCAAAAGATGCCCCGAAGAAACGAACATGATCGACGAAGATGTTTTATCCGCTTGTAAGAAATCTCTGCCCAGTCGGAACTGCGGCTGAGTCTCTCTTTCGATGAATCGACCAATGCATAGATGCCATCGCTGTATGCAGACGACGTGCTTAGGGAAGATGGCAACGCAGTTTCTGCTCCAGCTTTGAATGAATGCGATATAATTATATACACATATGCATCTACAGATATACTGTTGAAAGCATGATGTAGTCGATACTCCTGCAGCTCACCACAGATCTGGTGTTGCTAAATATCCTCTAAATGCAACTCAGTGATATACACAAATCTGTGAAACTCGGTTGGATCGATATACCAGTTCGGTAGAGACGGAATAGACCTACGCTGACCCACCAATTCATCATAAAGTGAAGTAATGGTTGGTGAGTCATATTTTATGCGTCTCAATCAACAGCCACAGTCCACCGAGGCGTTGTAGATGAGTTGAAGAATATTTCCGCAGAAGGGTTATCGCAACAACAGCAATCCAGGCAACAACATGACAGCCTTTCGCTATATACAGTATGCATGACTCGATTGCATATGATTCAAGAAAGGAAGCATTGCAAGCAACGCCATTTGGAAATTTCAAAATGCATTTCCGTGGTTCTAGTGTATTGAGAAAGGAAGAGTGGCGAAATGAAGGGTCGCGTCACAATCTCTAAAGTTCGCCCACTGACTTCCAAGATGACAGTTTACCCAGTTTTTTGATCAGTATTCCGCAAACCTCCACTATTTCCTCCCCTTAACGACAGACACTAGAAGCGGCCCTCGCCAATCCAGAATGGCTACGATTTTTAGGATGCTCTGTATACATAGTAAAGCAAGTATATTTGTGTCCCCTATGGAGAACAACTTCGAAATTTAGAGCAAATGATTTAATTATTAAAAGCATGTATGAGTATTTTAGAGTGAGTGAATTTGACGCATTCTCTGGACGAGTCTGAATTATAAGAGCATTTCTAAACAATTTAGAGCAAGAGACTTCAGATTTTCCAGAAAAAGATTAGTTTATTTTTTAGCAAATCTGAAGACGTTTTAGCAAAATATATGATGTATTTTTTCAAGAAGAAAATACTAGAATGAGCTACTAGCAATGTGACGCAAGTGATCCGACATTTTAGAACCAAATCAAAGCAATTTAGAACAAATTTCTTTGCTTCATTTTAGCAGCAAATCTTTTGGCTTCAGAACTACATTCGGCTTATAGGCTGTGCTTTCGTAATAAGTTGTCATACGTTTAACATTGACGATGCATAATAAAACAATTTCAGATGAAGCAGATTATTTTCGAGCAGTTTAATTATTTACACCTCGAAAATTGTTGGGGTAACATAAGAGGAAGGATGCATGACTCCGCAAAAAAGGAATCTATATTGTGCTTGGTGCACCTCTTGTCCGCTGTGTAATTAGGTAGGCGTAATTAAGTAATGTAATGAGTGTATTGCTGTCCAAAATATCAGTCTTGGGGTAACAAATCCAAGAAATAAGATGTAAATTATCAAGTAGTTTAACATAGAGCAGTATTCTGTCACCATAGGTAAAATAAAATCCACCAAATAGAATAATTTTAACAGGGTTTTAAATGGCTTTAATAAATAAAAACGAGTGAAGTGACTTTCACATGCAGCGATGCTTCTATTCTTAATTTTTGCAAGACTAGTTCTGTTGTCGAAGGTAAGCTGTTTTCTGGTGAAAACAGCTAAAGTGACTTCTTTTAATGCTGATCAAGTCAGGCAGAGGAGTTATCACCAAAAATAGCTATTTTCTGGTGATAACTCCTTTGACTGACTTTGATCAACATTGAAAGAGGTCATTGTAGCTGTTTGGATACCTGGCTAGGGGAGCCACACTTTCGTAGTCCTACGAGAAATAGTGCTGAGGTTAAAAACGACAGTAAATACAACAGGATGATCATGTTTACTGCTTGCAGATTGTATGGCGCCAAAACGATTCATCAATTTCATTTGATTCGAACCCAGGGTGCAGATGTGATAGGCCTGCACGTTTGCTGTCAGGCAGCATGCAACTTGGAAGAGTAACTGCTACAAAAATAATGTTGACAAGATCTGTGCAAAAGGATATAAAAGCTCTCACGCTATCATACGCTTCTCTTGGTGTGGACTCTGTCTCCTGTCGACATTTGTGAAATTTCAGCTCATACAAAACTGAGATTATGATAAATTTCCTTTTAAAGAAGTTTGCTACATTCATTTGAAAGAATCGCTCTCGTCTGAAGAAACGTTTAAAAAAGTGGAAATTGGTTTCAACCCCAGTGGAGGACTGGGAAAAAATTCCCGAGCTGCAGTTTAACTCAGTCACATGTTCGCAGGTTGCCTACATTTCTATGAATTAGAGTTAAAAGAAAGTGATATAATTAAAGATTCCTGTTCTTTTTAAGGTTAAATATGAATACGAGTTTTTAGAACTCTAGGAGGAAGCTAATGAGAGTATAGGAAAGGAAGTAAGAAAAAGTAAGCGGAAGCTAATGAGAGAATAGGAAGGAAAGTAAGAAAAAAAATTATCATGCAGAAAAAAATAGGAGGATGGGACGTGAAAGAAGGGAGACTGGAGAAGAGACGAGAATCAGTGGAAAAAAGGAAGTGGAAATGGTACAATAGGGCATAAACAGAAAAAGGTCAACGGTTGCGAAGATATAGTGTAAACGTTTACAGAAGAAGAGTAGGCCTAATATGGAGAGGCAAAAACATAAGCGGAGGGAAATGAAAAGAGAAAGATGGATTTAGAAAAGGGAAAGAAGGCGAGAGGTTAGTAAGAGTCAGAGAAACAAGAACGCACTGTAGAAATGGCAAGAGGAAAGGAAACAAGAGAGGATCGTTGGAGGAAGAGTGAAGGGAGGGATGGTCGGGTAGGCGGTGTCGATGTCGACGGTGAATAGCTGTCAGGACGAGATGATGGCCGCAAATGACCACTAGATGGCCGACGAGATTAGAATGGACGCGCTATCGCGCCGTGTTCCGCTGACCACTGAGCCGACCTCGTGTCATCGAACGACCAAATAGCTTTTTCTCTTCCTCAAGATCGCCTCCTTCCTTGGCTCTCGTCACAACTCCTCCCCCTTCTTCCTCGTGGCGTTTCGTCATAGTCCTCCTCATTATACTCATTTCGATTCCACATTTCCCCAGCCGTTTCTTCATCCAGCCTCTCTTCCTCTGTTTCCTACATGATTCCTCTTGCAATCTTTCTCCTCCTTCTCCAACCTGGATTTCTCGTTCTTTAAGTCCTCCTTCTCTCCGACCGCCATCTGCCTCACTGTCTGCCTTCCTCCGCGTCTTTCGTCTGTTCCTCCTACTCCTCGCCATCCTCCGGACGGACAAGATGAGTGGATGGATAGTAGGCAACCACGCAACCATCCGCTCATCCATCCACCGATCCATCCACCCATCCATCCATTCTTTCATCCATCCAGTCATCTATCTATTCTGCTCATCCATTCATCTATCAACCAGTCCACTCATCCACTTACGCACCCACCCATCAATCCATCTGTCCATCAACCCACCCACCAATCCCTGTATCCAACCATCCGTTCACCCATCCAACCTAACCATCTAACCATTAAATCCCAAATGCACCAACCCACCGACCCAACCCGACCCATCTACTCATCCACCCATCTACTCATCCATACATCCAAAACCAACCCACCCAACACTCATCCAAAAATCCACTCACCCACCCAAACCCTCAATCCCACCCACCGACCCACTGACTCACCCACCCACCCACCCATCCATCCGTCCGTCCGTCCGTCCGTCCGTCCGTCCGTCCGTCCGTCCGTCCGTCCGTCCGTCCATCCATCCATCCATCCATCCATCCATCCATCCATCCATCCATCCATCCATCCATCCATCCATCCATCCATCCATCCATCCATCCATCCATGCCATTTAACCACTGTTACACAATTACTCTCTCCCCGTCATTTCATTTCTAGGAACTGTGCACATATGAGAACATATTGAGCGCTAGATAAAAAGGAGACCTTCTGCACTATGCTATATGATCGCAGTTCATCATAAATAGTACATAATCCTCGAGTAAAGCCAAAGCCTCCGTCGGGATATCCATCATCGTCCTCGTCATCATCATCATGTGTCAAATAACACGTGCAGGGCGGCTTCAGACCTCAATATGCAACTTGCGTCATTAATATCATCATTAAAGTAATATCTGCTAACTGCAGACACTACTGTCATTGCATTGAACGCTTAAAGGCCAATAAAGAAAACTGTGGCCTTACACAGAAAGTGTGTACAAATGGCCATCATACAAACTCACCAACACTTCACCCCTTGAAATCCCTCCGCAGGTCTTCCACTCAAAACTGAAAACACTCCGCTTCCGCAGATCCTATTCCTCTTCATCCCCTTATCTATCCTACAGATCCAAACACCATCCACCATATCCATCTGACTGTCTGCTTGCCTGACTCTTGAATCTTGACCTGGAACCACACTCTTCTTGCCTTTCGATTTTGTTTTGACGCAGCACTTGTAAATAAGCTGGTTCCAGCTGGTTTCAGTTTCATAGAGATCACAATGGTGATCCACTTTCTTAGTTTCTTTTTAGCTAAGTTTTAGATAAGACTTTCTTTATAGTTCAATTGTACCTAATATCGGTTAAACATTTTTGTTGCCATATGCATCGTTACGTAATAGGCCGGCATAATTTAGCGGGACTTAGGTCCCTTTTGGGTCTACCATTTGTATCCCAACAATCTATACAATGGTCAATGTATTTGTTCTTTTCTTTGTTCTTTTGGAATCAATAAAGTTTCATTCATTCATTCATTCAAAGTTTCGTTCACTTAGCTTTCGTCGAGTTTACGATTACGATTACGATTACGAGTGTGCTCGTTTTCCAGACAATTAGTGTCAACGAGTTTCCTGGTCACGTGACTTGTGAAATTCCTGCATGGTCTGCATGCACGAATTTCTGCGTCGCTGAATGCATGACGCGACCGAGGGCTTATTAGGTCCATACAGTTCTTATGCGAGAGCGATTCAGCTGCCATTCTGAACGATGTTCGTTCGCCCACTTGGATTAAATTAAACCCTTTCTCAAGCACCGACGGCATAAAATCGCTGGAGTTCACGAATAGGTTTCTGTAAACATATTCAGCCTGGCCGGAAATCATTTTCTGATCTTTTTACAGTAAATAACGAGTTGAAGGCAGTTGTGTGTTTATACGAGGTTCGCTTGTATGGAGAAGAGATGCCTCTGCTTGAAGCCGAATGTAACGAAAAGGAATAAAACGCCTCGAAGCAATTGCTTCCATTTCAAAACATTGCCTCGAAAGGCATTCCAATCTCGGTAACTGCATCCCAGCCTTCTTCTTCTTCAGCATCGCTGTCTCTCTCTCTCTCTCTCTCTCTCTCGCTGTCTCTCTCTCTCTCTCTCTATCTATCTATCTATCTATCTATCTGTCTCCCTCTCTGTCTCTCTCTCTCTGTGCGCCATCCCTATGCTTCCATAATTTACTTTTCCATATAACACTTTTTCTTTCTCTTTGTCTGTCTGTCTGTCTGTCTGTCCGTCTGACCATTTCCAATTGAACATCTCTTTTACTCTCGCTCTCCTTCTTCAGCTCTCCTTCGCTCTCAAATCCAACCCTCTCACTCTCTCGTGTTACAATGAAGAAACATGCCCATTACATAATTTACATAATTTACATACGTTCACATACAAGTATACAAAAACGAAGCACGACTATTACATTATATACTCATATAACATCATATACAAGTATATACATAATATAGTGTATGCAAATAGTCTGTGTATGTTTGTATGCATGTACGTATGTATGTATGTTTGTATATATATATGTATATATGTATGTATGTGTATATGTATGCATGTATGTATGTGTACGTACGTATGTATGTACAGTATGTGTATATATGATGGTGTGTATGTATGTGTGTATGTATGCATGTATATATGTGTATGTATATATGCATGTGTGTATGTGTGCATGTATGTATGTGTGTATGTATGTATGTATGTGTGTATGTATGTATGTGGATATGTGTGTGTTGGCGGCGGCGGTGTAATGTTGTGAGTTAGTGGTTGTTCTTGGCGGCTTGCGATGCGTTGCCGCAGTCTGTGTAGCGATGGCTGTAGTCTTCATCGTCGAAGGCGCCGCAGGGAGTCGATTGGCAGCCGGAGCATGAACCATTCGTAATTTCATCGCATCTTAAGATCGTCATTACCCAGCCAGACAGAGCGCCACTCCATGCGCCTCCTCCTCCTCTTTGCCCGAGGGTCCTCAAGGGTTGGATGCTTATCGGGTGAACCATCGGTCAGCCAGGTGGTCGGGTGGGAAGATGCAGCATCGGGTGGCCTGGTTAGGAGGATTCTAAGGGTGAGGCAGTGGTGGATTTAGCTCTAGGCGTGGGGGCGGTTCGTTCCTTCCTACTTGGTTATATGCAGGCGCTCCTCAGACCAGACTCGTGCAGGGTGGACTGTCAGCATGTGGTGCCCCTCTGGAAATGCTCTTGCCCCCGCGTAAACAATTTTGGAGCCGCCACTGGGGTGACGGTGATACTTCCCCGCTAACTGGTTCTGGCTATCCTCCCCATCTGAATATATTTTGCTATTCATTTTCCTTCTGCACATAAGACTTCATTTCTAATCACAATTCGCTCTCTGAACGAAAGACAGGTCAGGAGAAGACGACAGGGCACAGGGATAGGGCGATCAGGTTGTTGCTGACCAACAGACCAAGGCTTTTTAGGGCCAGAGGTAACGATGTTGGTGGTGAAGGTGGTGGTGTGGAAGGTTGTGGCGGTGGTTTTTGGTAGAGGTTATGATGGTTCTGGTGGTGGTGGTGGTAGTGGTGGAGTTTGGGGTAGTTGTGATGGTGAAGGTTGCGGTGGAGGTCGTGGTGTTGTCGTGATGGTGGAAGTTGTGGTGATGGTCTAGGAGGTGGTGTTAGGGGTGATGGTGGTTGTGGTGATGATAATGATGATGATGGTGGTGGTGGTGGTGGTAGGCTTTAAAACCGTATGTAACGGTGGAAGTTCGGAGTCTGTCGAGACAGTGGCTAACTCGTGTAGATATTGTTTCTTGGATAAAGTCCTCTTCAAATGTAGGGCAAATTAGTTTAGATGAGATGTATTAAGTCAACCTAGAATGCTTCTTCATTGACTTAAACTCGGTTAGCTCCTAATTTAATATGATATCGTGACTTCCAAGTCTGTTGGGAACTTATTCGTTTAAAGATTTAGAAACTCAATCAAAGTCGTTGAAACGGAAATTCAATTGCAGTCTACTACAATACAGAGGAGAAAACAGACACATGTATTTACATACACATACACATGAGTGTGAAACGAGAGAGAGAAATATATAGTTTATATATGTATATTAAACAGACAGAAAGGAATTGAGAAACATACATATACATCAAAGAGATAGAGAAAACAAGTGACAGAGAGAGAGAGAGTAAGTTAGAGAGGGAGACACACACAGAGAGACAGAGACAGAGAAAGATAGAGAGAAATAGAGAGAGAGAAAAAATTGAGAGAGAGACAGACAGAGAGACAGACAAGAGACAGAGAGAAGATAAGAAATAAGGATAAGAAATAGGTTGTCCATTATTTACACAGAATTGATGGCGACATACGAAGATGCCGAATAGATGAGAATTGCATTAGACGAATCGGGATCTGATATCTCCACATCTGTTCCATACACAGCTCCAGTCAGTCTTTCGACGAGGCGAAAGCAATGATAATTCGGCAAATAAGTCCTAATAATCACTGAATTCTTTTTATTTGGCGCTTACGGTGAAAAGATACATCAATCCTTGGATGGAATTGCGGATATTCAGACTGTGAAATTGGCGTTTGAATTGTATTACATTCGACCTCCCATATATATGGGTCAACGGCGCGTGTAGAGCGGCGTATATTTACGAAACGAGCAATAATAAATTTACAACAAATGGCGTCCATTAGACAGTTATCCGAACACAGAAGCCCTTAATTATAAAGCATAAATTTAGCCATATACAGAGGAATGAACGAAATCATTTAGTTATTTTATAACATACAGTATTCACAATGCAAGTTAGCAGTGAAACCTGTAATCTCGAAACGTTGACCTAAATTATATAACGCATATTTTTGTGCAAACAATGATGTCGTTTTTATGATTTAAATTGAGCGATAATCCGAACTGTCAGCGACCAGTAGATATCCAATAACTATAAATAGCGACCAGTGCCAGATCAGGTTGACATCGGCCACGACAGGTGGCAAGTATCTACCGCAGTCTACGCGGTACATAATAATTATAAATGCTACATCCTGCATGTATATTCTGATTTACAATAGAAGTATCTTCCCACGATGCTGTGAACTGGCGAGGTTATTAATAGAATAGAGCAAAATGTTACAGCATATAAATGCCCGTAAGTGCAGTTTGATAGAAAATACAATTGCCTCACCTTGGATGATTATTACCAGGTGTTGAAAATAAATCAAAGTTTATTGTTAACCCATGATTTTTCACGGGACTGAAAATTTGTTTATCGTGTTAAGCGAGATTTTCATATAAACGGTTTTGTGATAAAGGAACTAATTTATATTATAAACCATCGATGCTGAAACGGACTAAGCATAAATTTTCGTGTTAACCAACATTTCGTGTTAAACGTTTCGTGTTAAGTGTCTTCAACTGTATATGGCCAACCCTTGAAATTCCACAGATTTAGCCAAGCGTTTAAAACTGATTGAAGTTGGCTAATTTCATAAAGAGTGAGGCCTGAACATAATGGCTTTACCATAGATTACAGTCTCATTAATAATGCTTAGACCTAAACAGCTTATGTTATAGGATCTCTAAGGGGCACGGTAGCATACTGAATAGAGCGCTCGGCTTGTAACGTGGAGAGTGATGGTTCAAGCCTCCTCCGAGACGGTTACTGTGTAGGGACTTTGAGCAAGACCTTCACGCAGAATTGCTCGGCGCCATCGATTGATGCTAAGTCATTATATAATGGCGCCTAATAAATGCAGAAATAATAATCTCTAGCCCTAAGCATCATTCCACAGTCCTCTTCCTCTTCCCATCTTCTTTCTCTTCCTCCTCCTTTTCTAAGCCATGAAATTCATGTCTACGTGTTCGTGCCAACCATTGGCCTCTCTCATTAATTGTCTTCCTCGTCTATACTTGGTCAATGCCAGTTTCCTAGCTCTAACTAAGAGCTCATTTGCCTGCAGACGATGTGTGGTGACTATAGTCACCCTCTCATGCCTGTTCGCCTCTTCCGTCGCCCTCTCCTTCTTCCTCCTTCATCTTCACCTCTTCCTTTACCTTTCCCTCCTCCCCGTGCATTAGCCTCTTCCTCGTGTCTCTCGCCTCAAAACAAGACATATGCCAGGGCAAATTGGCCGTCGTTCTTCAGTAAAAAGTTCTGTCATCGTGAGGATTATACTAGAAAATATTTCCAGCATCTTCGTCAACAAAACCCCCAGCCTTCTCCTCTTTCTTCTATTCCTCCTCTTTCTGTCCTTCCGCTTCTTCCTTCTTCTCCTCATAAACCTTCGCTTTCTTCTGCTCTTACTGCTCCTTTCTCCTCTTCCTTTACCTTCTCTTTCTCCTCTCCACTCCCATCTTTCACGTCTTTCTTTCATTCTTCCTCCTTCTCTTCACTTCAACCTCCCTTCCTCCTTCTTGCTTCATCTTCTTCCTTCTATTCCTCCCTGAATTATCCTCAATCTACTCCTCCTTTTATATTCTTGCTCCACCTTTTCCTCTTTTTCCTCCTTTTCTTTCTCCTCTTCTTACTCCTCTTTCTTTTCTTCCTACTCTCTTTTACCTCCCTTCTTCTACTACTTCCTCTTCATCTTCCTCCTTATATTCTTCCATTTTTATCTTCCTCCTTCTACCTATCACTTTGTCTTCCTCCTTCTGCTCCTTCCTTTCCATATTCCTCCTTCTACTCCTCACTTCATCTTCCTCCTTCTACCCCTCACCGTCTTCCTCCATCTACTCCTCCCTGAATCATTCTCATCCTACTTCTGAAATCCTTATCTTCGGTCCACAGATTCAGAAGTAACTCTTGACGTTGCGTCGTGTGTCAACACGCCAACCTAAACGCGACACTAGTTTTGTTTTAATGATGCGGAGCAAACGACGGAATGATTTGATAGCTGAAGATCTGATTAGATTAGATTAAAAGATGACTAGATAACACGAGAGCTTTAACAGGTGAGGAATAATTAAAAGATAATGAGGCTATTTCAAGAGATTATATGTTTTAGTATACTTTTATAGGCCAAAGTTGCTTTGGATTTTTATTGTATACTTTCAAATCTCACGCATTTATGTTTTATTTCCTTAATCCCGAGCTATAAGCAATTTTAATTACCGTCCATCCTTTTAATTCCAGTTTATGCTCCTTGCCAAATTGAACAACTCCAATAGACTCGGATTTCAAGGGGTAATTTCTTCCGCTGAATGGCATTTATCAGTCCCGACAAATTTTGACAGCAAGTATTCGCTTTATCCGGCTTCCAGGGTTCACGACAGCTACTTTATTAGAAAGACTGTCCCTTTCCCAAACCACCTGGAATGAAATGCGCTACAGTGGATAGGCCTACATGTATAAGCTTTCTTCTACGTTTTGCATCGGTATGACTGTGCATGATTTCCATGCTGTGCACTGGTTACCAGGACTGCTCAAACTGTAGACGTTTTTCTAAAACGATTGTATGGCCTCGACCCTGCTTATTTTTCAGTGAATTAATCGGGTGATATCCTTCACCACCGCTACCCGTTTGAATGGGTGCCACGTCATTTAAGGTCCCCGTGCACGGACCGTTCTAGCTGGAGATTCAAATCTCTGAAATAAGCCAGGACCGGGTAGTGAACCGGCATCCTCATGCTCAGAGTGTGGCCATGAGATTAAAGTCCAAACGTCACCTAATCGTAGGCCTATTCCTTAGAATGGAAACAGAAATTACATGTAACTCGCGTTAAATCACAGATTTAAGAAACCTGTACAATCAGAATTGAAGTTTTCAGTGAACTTTTCGGCCTGAAAAAATAATTTCGACCGGAGGGTGGTCGTAATTGTATTTTTCGGGGGCGGTTGGCTGGCAACATTTGCAGGGGATATTCGACCAGTTTTTAAATTGGTCGAATATCCATTTTTAAGGCAGCGACCAAATATTCGAAGGCTATAGAATCTCTGTACTACTTGCAAATTAGGTCCTATATAGACAGTTGCACATTAGGTCCCATATAGAGAAGTAGATGCAATTATTTTTCACGACACTGCTCAACGCACATTTCGTCTGTAGTAGTTCCCTCTGTTGGGTATTTACGCTTTAAACGAAGTCCTTTAAATAGCAATCTCCGACCCTGGATTCAATAATGAATGCAGTAAGATCTAGGTCTAGGCTTAGATAGCCTTAAGTCCTGTCATTTCTTAAGGGCGGTGTGTAAATAACTCCGCAATAAGTGTATATTTACATCAGCGCTCTGAGTTGTATGCGCATCTCGTAGAACATCAACGTCGTTCGGCACTCCCGCAAACACGACGATTGAATGCGTCGACCAACCGACTAATATACTCCGCACACCGATGGAATGCATGCCTACAAATTGAAGCAACGCGGCCAAAGAAGGAGATGATATACGACCGTCGACATATTTTGTTTACAGATCTCACCGACGCCTCGACCCATCGGTCACATTCGCGAGCCTCCGCCAACAAATCTTCACGTAGAGCAGGCAAACAGTCCACGGTGGCGATAGAGACGCCATCGCTCTGATTAATGGCGTCGCTCTGCTGAACGGTCGAATGCCGCATCCTGCAATGTTTTTTGCAACGCCGCCCGTCATAACTTATCGCACAACGCAGAAGGCAGGTGCAGTGCGAAATAAGTTCCGAGGACAAAATCGTTCCGGAAACGCGTGTCATTGGTTCACGTGATATATGTCAGATAGCAGCGTAGACTCCCGGGTCTCGTCTTCAATACTAGATATGTTACTGCATGCAAGTGATAAGTAAATCGTTTCTAAATGCAAGTTGCTAACAGATAATTGTGAAAGTCCGCCATTCGTACGGCCGATGACCCACTTTCCTATATCTTAGGGCGCAGGACTGAAGATAGCGCCTTTTCAACGCGAAAATTTCTTGTCGAAAATAGAACTGCGTTGCTGCGATGTTACTATTTACCACTTTCAACTGATTTATTTATACATTAATTATATTCCACAGCTACATTCACACAGGATTTCACACTAATGTCCCTGACTGACGAAACTGAGCTACTGCTCCATTCACAATTATTTAGCCACGATTCGTTTAGTTTTTCAGATGCAGAAATTTCCAAAATTGGAACTGCGCTGCTGCAATGTTACCATTTACCATTTTCATCTGGTTTATTTATACATTAATTATAAATCCACAGGTACACTCACATAGGATTTAACACAACTGAACATTCCTAATTGAACAAATTGAAGTATTGTTCCATTCACAGTTATTTAGCCAAGACTCCATGCGATAAGCTTGAAATTTCTTCCACAAAAATAGAACTACGCTCCTGCGACGGAACTTAATACCGCTTCGTCCTCAGAATCATGACTTGTCCTACATTTAATTGCATAATCCTAATGTAACTAGCCAGGGTTCCCATTTACACGCATTAATTACAATATTTTTTTGCATGGCGAGTAATCAACAGAACAATTATTTATAAATTCGGAACGTATTTTTCCACAGAACAGATTTTGCACGTATTTAGTGCAAAATTGGTTCTGGTAACGGAAGTGGGCGTGGTCGGAACGACTTTTCCCTGGAACTTATTTCGCATCACATCTAGTTTATAAACTGCTCAAATCCTATCGATGATGTCAGTGTCATATGATATAGCGCAAGTTCGCCAGAAACACACAAATAGTGTACAATATTTTTCTAGTAGTAGTTCCTAATATTTAACATCTTAGGGCATCAAATGCCGTTGATGTCGATTGAAAAAATGTTGTACAGTTTTCACTGCAATGTTTCTTGTTCAGTATTTGTCTGATGCCGAAGGGCCTACTTAAAGCAGACGACGATGAAGAAAAAACGAAGGATTGGACACTGCAACATCAACGCGCCATCTGCCGCCTGTTGACCGTGCACGACGATAAATAATCGCTCATCCACTATTTATGGCCATAATCAAGAGACTTGATTAACCTCACTTCTGGCCTATGGAAGACGACCCTAAATGAGATATGGAAGCTGACACGACTCTGCTTCAATACATGTGGAGGATGGATGCTTCGATTGTAGCTTGTTGGGCCTGTAGATAGGATCAACCTATATCATCATTGTCTCTGTTTACGTCATCAGTAGACACAGTACTCGGTCTGGGAGCTTTCGAAGCTCCCCAGACCACTTCAACAGTCGAACTCCCTTCGCGCCCTTGAAGCTATTGTGATTTCACATCCGAAATTTTAACCTCTATCAGAATTTCACAAATTGAACCCTGCTTAAAGGCAGATTTAGTCAGATATCTTAAAAAGAAAAGAGTTGATTTCAGTTGTCGCGAAGGGGAGGGCTGTGCGAACTGTAACAATCGGCACAAACTCTAATGTTAAATGTGGAAGCCTATTTCTAGCAGAGACCTGGCAATAGGCCCACAGCTATTTGAATTACCTCTAGTATGGATGATTTGAAAAATTGCACTTTTCAGAGACAGGCAATTCCTGCGAGTATTCGATTGGAATTCCGAAGTCGCTTAATGTACCTACAGCTTAATTTAGCATATAATCATTTCAGTTTTGACCTGAAATTGAACTCATACAGCCATAGCCTTACATTTTCTTAATAACAGTTTGGACACAACAGACACTTTTGCAACCAAGATGTTTGTAGACATCAATTCATTAAGCACAGTCATCATTGCCTATAGCTAGACAATAATGTGGCCTTTTGAAACAATTCTAGAAGCATATGGCTACACTGAATGTACTCCGACTCCAATCAGTTCATGTCTAGTTTACGTTCTGTTGACATCAGTATTCATTATTTTCATACTCTACTGTCAGTCATTATTTTATATCGTCTGTCCCTCTTCTTTTGACTTAGACTAAGCATCAGCGCTATACATCAAGCAGGATTAATATCAACAATTCCGTCGGTGTGCTTGTAACTGCAATTGTAATCACGACAATTTAAACAGCATCATCAGTAGCGAGCTACTTCAAGGGCGCTTTACAATGTCAAATATCGGCGCGCACAAGAGTCCAACAATAAATGATAAATGAATGATGTATTTGCATTGCATCTAGCATCAACTTGCTCCCTGCAACTGACAACTCGACAAGTTATTCCTACAACTTGAGTGGACAAATTAAGACAAATTTCTTCAAAGCCAGATATCACTTTTAATTTTCGTCGCAAACTCACAAAAATTTTTAATTGGCCTCTAACAAAAGAGGCACGTATTGCAGCAATCGTTATGATTAAACTCACACTAGCTAGCAAGTCTAAATGAAACATTAACACATGAAAATCATGAAAAAAAGAGAAATTTGGGGCTACCTCTGCACTAAATACGTATTATATTGTAGTAGCGACGGCGGTGGATGATGATGATGATGATGATGATGAAGAAGATGATGATGAAGATAATGAAGACGATGAAGATGAAGATGACGATGAAGATAAGATGATGATGATGTTGATGATGAAATGACCGCCCGAGTCCAAGAAAACAGAGAGAGAGAGAGAGAGAAAGAGAGAGAGAGACAGAGAGAGAGAGGAGAGAGAGAGAGAGAGAAGAAGAAGAAGAAGATAGAGAAAACACCAGCCAGGCGACGATGATAATACCATGACAACTATACACACCTTCGATATATGACGACATGTAAGCAAGTGTCTCACCCTTCAGTCTAGCCTCTCACGACCGCTTCTTCATAGGTTAGGCCTACATTCCTCTGCACTCCTTCACTATCCCTCCGACGAAATGATAATACTCAGTCAAACCCGGATCTGCACATCATCAGTTCGAACACCTAGAAGCCTACATTACACCATTACATTACACAACCAAGTATTCGTTCCGCTGTGGGTCGCTTATACCCGACATTTTTAGGGCGACCTACTAAATTTACAACACAAAAAACTTAGAAGCAATTACGTTTATATTACGGTACAGTGCGCATGCGTCTAATTCCTGCTTTGGGACGGTCCTGTTAATCAGTAAATCGTAAAATATAAAATTCCCACTTCCTGTTTCGGCAAATTGACTTCCACGCAATAAAACTTGTCTGCGGGTGCAAGCTGCGCCTGCCATATTTATGGAGATGGAAGCCCCTGTGTACAGGGAATGTGAGCTGGTCCATAGCCACCTCCAAACAATCCTTCCTCAGGCAGAAGACTGCGTACACACGAACACATTCAGGGAGTAGTATGCGTATATAAAGGTTCAGGTAGCCATTACGAGCATGTGGATGTGCGATTAGGTGCCATAATACATCATTAGGCCGACTTTTCCAGGGGCAATACTTCTTCTTAGTTGCATCGGGGAAGACTGGAAGCTGCTGCTGCTGCTGCCTTATTCCTCCCTCCATCGCTGACTGTCTCCCTCACCTCCCTTCGTCTCTATCGTTCTCCATCCCTAACCTCCCCAATTGCATCCGTGAATGCATCGGATGGGACTGGGGGATGCTGCTGCTGCTGCTGCTGGTGCTTTATCCCTCTTTTCCTCTCTCCCTCACTCCCACATTCCCTCCCTCCCTCGCTCTGACCGTCCCCTTCCGACTGCATCCCGTCGACCGGAGAACAATACGGCACCGGGCATGCAGTGACGAAGGATCAAGTGCCTGTTATGGCGTCCGTTCCGATTTCCAATTACGCGTCGACGCCGTCGCCTAATACCCGTTCAAGATCGATAGACGACGACCGCAATTCGGCAGCCGCCGCTGGGTGGCCGCGTTGGGTTTCGCGCGCTCCGTGGAAGTCCTCTTACAAAGGATAAATCGTACCGCATGGGGTAAGATTTGCCTCTAGAATGGAAAATTGGGCGATCCTTCTGTGTGATCAATCGATATGTGGTTTGATCGAGACAGGGATTCGGACGGCTGTTGGAGCTTCGTTCGACTTCGGATGTACTTTTTGTACAGCAGTTTGGCTGGGAAAGGAGAGATTTAGAAGTTCTCAGAGGGCGCTATATTAACGTCCATATGCACTCATTCGATTGTTCATTCATTAATTCATTCTTTCATTCATTCATACATGCATAGTTGCATACATACGTGCATGCACGCATGTGTGTATGCATGTATGTATATATGTATTGAATTACTTCCATCGTCTTTGATGTGACTAATTAACTAGGTATATGCTGTTTCAGATTGCATACACATGCATATATACACACACATACATACATATACATACATACATATACATACATACATATGAACATACATGCAGTGTATATACATACTCTTACTCCCTACCTGACTCTTTGATCTTGACCTGGAACCGAACCCTTCCTGCTTATTGATTTTGTTTTGACTGAGCGCCTATGAATAAGCTGGTTCCCGCGACTTAGCTTTCGTTGAGCGCTGTAGAAATCTCGAGATTACGATTACGATACATGCATTCATACATGCATGTATACAAATACATACATATGTACATACATACAAACAAACTTACTTACATACGTATATACAAAAACATACATGCATGTATACATGCATTCATACATACATGCATACACACAGGGTTTACTGACCCCAAATAGAGGCCACTTAATGACCTTTGAGTATGGATCATCTTGAATATGGAAAATCAATGACAAAGATAATTGAACATAACGACACAGCCAGTAGATGCTATTCACTTGTGTGACGCTGAGAAATTTCGATTGTTTATATTACATTCGCCCACATTGCCTAAATAATAACAATAATAATAATAATAATAATAATAATAATAATAATGATGATGATGATGATGATGATGATGATTATGATGATGATGATGACGATAATAATCAGTGCTTTTTCTAGAAAAAAAGGTTCCGGAACTGAACAATTATGGAATTTTGTGCTAAAATGTCATTATTTTTCTCAGTCAATAAACACTGAAAACAGTTTACAGTTGTAAACACTGAAACTGAATTAAAATAAGTTACATTATTACATAATTAAAATAACTTAGTAACACAATTCTCTTATTAAAATCTAAATTATTTTTTATTAGCTGAAAAAAGGTGCCGGAACGCCGTTCCGGAGCGTTCCGTCTGAAAAAAGCACTAATAATAATAATAATAATAATAATAATAATAATAAGAAGAAGAAGAAGAAGAAGAAGATTAACTTCTAATGCGCCGGTGTCTATTGCACAAAGCATCAACCGATGGCGCACCAAAACCAAGCCGCAATCAGGTCATTATCCAGAAGGTCTGTCCACAGGACAGAGAGGCAAAGAAATACATTACCACGAACTATGCAGGCATGTATTCGTGCAGTAAAGTAAGGTCGGGAGCGCCTCTGACGTTCATGAACCTTTAAAATGTGCTACACAAATCTGCGATTACGATCACAATAGGTGACTTAAGACTACGTTAGACTTTTAACATTGCTTGCCACTCCTGTAGACTGAAATGCCGCAAGAGTATCTATCGGTTCGTCTATATATACTGTATGCAACTGCAATAAATGGCATAGAAAACAGAGATTTTAAAGCCGTGAACCTTTTGCTAAACAAATGACTTTTGTTTCGTGTAACACTCATCCTAGTTCTTACCATAAGGACTAAGTTTGCTTCACTGACCCCAGCCCTAACCCTAACAACACGTGACATAAGGCTACGTTAGACTTTTAACATTTCTTTTCCAAAAATCTTATCCTGGTTCTTCCTCTTCCCCTTATCTCTTTTCTCGCTTCAATTTCAAACACCATCCACCGTAGCCGTCCGACTGTCTGACTGCCTGACTTCTGAATCTTGACCTGGAACCGAACCCTTTTGCCTATCAATTTTGTTTTGACTGAGCGCCTGTGAATAAGCTGGTTCTCGCGACTTAGCTTTCGTTGGGCGCTGTATAAATCTCGAGATTACGATTACGATTTAACATTGTTCGCCACTTCATCGCTGACCCCAGCCCTAACCCTAACTCTAGAAGTCACCAAAGACTCTACCCCAAAACCTGGTGTAGCCTACCTCGCGACGTGCGTTTTTCGCATGGCCGGTAGGTGGCGATAGCCCGAGGAGCGTGCCGCCGCCATTGTGGCCATCAATTCGTTTGGCGCCAGAGGAGGGTTTGCTGTCGGCGAGCGAACACTAAGTGTTGTACGCCGGAGCCAACGATCGAGGTTAAGACCGCTGGGATTAGCGTCCGATATGTCATGTCACACTTGACAGGTTTCAGCTGATGCAGCGTCCGCGAAGGCGTGCCGTCGAACGAAAAGTAAAAACACAACGGCACCGGATTGGAAGAGATCTCGCAGCGTTCAGATTTAGCATAGGAACATATGTAGGTATTGTCCTAGCCTTTCTCGGACAGAGCGCTAGTTCGGCAAAATTTCTCTTCTGGGCAAATTTTCCTGTTGCTTCCCGTCAGCGACAGACCCTGAAAGCAAGTACAACTACTGTCCTGATTTTGAGAACTTTAGCCAAAATCCCTTTGACAAATGCAGAAGCATTATATACATAAAAACAAAAAAGTATGAAATTAGTCGTATCGACCCATCCCTCTCGATTCAATCCGTCTCTCTCGATCCATCACCCTCAATCCATCCTCTCGATTCAGCCCGTCTCGATCATATCCTTTAGATTCAACTAGTCTCGATCCACCCCGTCTCGATCTAACCTTCTAGATTTGGCCCATCTCGATCCATACTCTGTGAATTCGATTTGTCTCGATCCACACCGTCTCGATCCATTCCCTCCGATCCTCCATGATACTTTATTAATCTAATCCACCCCGATCCTTCCTGATCCATCCCTTGATCCTTCTCCGATCGCCCTCTGATTCTATACCTGACCCACCCTCGTCCATCGCTCCATCTGGCTTTCCCAATCCACCCATAGGATCCTCTTCCGTGCTCCTAAACCCGTCCCCCGTTGATCTCCCATAAAGGAAATCCAGACACTTTATACATTGTTCCAATACACTTTGAGATTAATCGGTTGAATTTTAGTTCCTTCAGCGAAAAGTTGCTTCAGCTCGGGATTATTTATACTCCCGGGTTGAAGCAACTTTTATCTCGTTCCGTTATATGTAACGGAACAAAGTGTGCATTAAGCATAATATATAGAGCATAAATGCACATAAAGCACATTTATTAAGAGAAGAGATTTTATCTTGTTATTTTGTAACCGTTTGAGGGCCTAGTGTCCAGATTAGATGTTTGGGCTGCAGACAAGCGTAAAGATAAGGTTTGTTATTTAGGATTTGAGGTCGATTGGCGTGTGATAAGAGGGCACAGTATTGACTTTTCTCATGGTTGATGGTCATTAACGACATCGTGTACGATGTCATAGGCAGTTTATGTCGACATTGCCACACCTTATCTAGTTATGTGGATGGATTTCTTCAAAGAGTTATGTTGATTTTGATATTGTTAAAATTAATGTCTGCTATCAACATATATTGTTATGTTTATATAGAATATTCGTAACTGTAAGCTATATACTGTCTAGTGAAGAACCACCACTTTACAGGTTTGCAATTTCACCATCAAATGGAGGTTGTGTTTCTTCGCCGGAGTGGCAAAGACTGTAGTTGCAAGGTTGAGTGATTCGGTTAAATAGCGACTACGTATAGGGTGACCGATTACCTGGAAGTTTCCATGGTCGAGCAACCTTAGGGAGGCGGACTTACATGCTCAACGCAGAAGTTTTGCTGTGGTCGGCCCCACTTCTTGGAATGGTTTGCCTGGTGGCCTGTGGAATGAGGCGCTTCTTTGCCTTCCTCCCTCTCTCTTCCGAAAGGAGACCATAATGTTCCCCAACGGTTCTGTACTATCGTGCCGGAGCACCCCTGATGAGTTCTTCTGATAAGTCCGCCTCCCTAAGGTTGCCTATGTTGGACCTAATAGCTGGAATCGCCTTTCCCGAAAGCTGCGGTTTGAGTTCCTCAGTTTGTCCCTTCCGCAGTTTCGCAAGCTCCTGAAGACTGTATTATTTGACAGTGGTCTCACTGGTTCGGGTCGGGAGCGCCTCTGATGAGTTTATTCTTGAAGTGGCGCTTTATAAATGTCAGATTACAATTACAATTACAAAGCGACGCTGTATAAATTCTTGAATACGATTACGATTCGATAAAGATGTGTACCGCACCGTCAGCAAGTCCTTAACGTACAATCGCCTACTAAATGTTTGTCTCGTGGGTTGATGTCCGGGTGTTTGATGGTGACATTATTTCTAAGACGACATTATGACTAATGGAATTTGTGAAACACTGGCGTATTTCGAATTCGGAGACAAGAAGTGGAATTCGGTGGACGCTGCCTCAGTCCGATTCTGCGAGCAACCGCACAAAATCGCAGCCATAATGCGAAAATTATCATTATTTTACCGGAAGTCCCATTACACCATTACAGGGGCACCTGCTTAGATCCCTTGGGCAGCCATATTCACCGCGCTTTTGACAGGCCCTTGAAATGCGCTATAAAAAACTCAGATGCATACTTACATACATACATACAGTTTCCACGGATATGCATCCCTTGGGAGGCTGACATATCATAAAGATGTTCTCAAGTCCTTAAGACATCTCCTAATATTTAGTCTCATGGATTGATGTCTGGGTGTATGATGCATGTATACATTCATACATACATACATACATACATTGTACGTACGTACGTGCATACATACATACATAAATACATACATACACACACGCAAATATGTGAAGTGACAGCTAACATGAAGAAGGTTTTATACAAGAAATTTCGGTTCCCGTCCACGGGAGCTATGATGTGCCGCCAAGTACTTCATGTCTAACGGACAGAGAAAGATTAATGGGTACTGCACCCGGTGCATTTTAACCATGTTTTCCACAGAATGGAACACCCTTCGTCCGAAACTCAAGCATGGATCAACTACACTGTAAAAATAAAAGGTGAACGTGGTGGAATGGTTGTTTTAGGGGTGGAAAATCCACCAATGCAATGCCGGGGGTCGAAAGTCTCGATTAATCGTAGTAAAAAAATGGAATTTCTAACCCATATCGCCGAATTCAACGCATGAAGTTTGTGTTGGAGAATGTATTGTCAGTGTTATGATTGAAAATATATTGAGTAATAATTCGAAAGACTTGCTATAATAAAAGATTCTACTGCCGCATGACATGCTTTCAGAAAATAAATGATACGACGCTCGATCATTTATTTTCTGAAAGCATGTCATGCGACAGTAGAGTCTTTTATAACAGCAAGACTTTAGAATTATTACTCAATATATTTTCAATCATAACACTGACCATACATTATCCGATGCAAATTCTTGCGTTTAATTGGGCTTCGCTGGTGAAAAATTCCTCCTTTTACAAAGTTTAATTGTTACGAACCACACTGGCCATGCAGTGGTTGATCTTTCTACCCCTATTAGGCGCAAGGCACCTGTGACAGCAGAAAAGGATACTCATAAAAGGCCAAATATAAATTGAAAATTTTCTTTTATGATGTATTAAGATGTAAAGTATTTCAAGTTCGTTAATATATACCGTATAAAATACATCATAAAATATCTTTTGACAAAGTTTATACTATTTATAAAAACAGCAAAGAACATGCTAGTTGTAGTTCCACGGAAAAGACAATGATTTTCCGAAATCGATTGCACTTAATACAGAAGCCATGTGATGAATACTATGAGAATAATTTGAGGTGGCCATAAAGAAATATAAGGTTTTATTTCATGATGTGCTAAATGTAAAGTACTTCAAGGTCGTTTATATGTATAATTTATAAATATACATATAATAAATAAATATAATTTCACACGATTCAAAATAATTTCGATTAGCTCCACCTCAACAGATGGCGGACTGTTACATCAGTTATTGGTGAACCAACGGACCACCAAAATTGGGGGAAATTTTCACTGATTTTTTACAGTGACCGCAGAGAATAAAGGGTAAACTGGAGGCATGGGGTGTGTCCGAAGGGTAGACTGCGAGGGCGCAGTGCGTCTCGCGGGAATGGTTTTCAATTATGGAATGCAACTATATTACGTGAATGAAAATGAATTGTCGAATGGAGTTAAGGGATTTGCGTAACAGCAGGACGAGTCTCATATTAAATTTTGATATCGGTCTACATCATTCGCGGCTTTAAGACAAGTGAACAAGTAGCCGCAAGCAACAATATTCCTAGGATGAAAACCAAGATTTATTTATGCAGATTAAGCACAAAGTATTTAAAAACACATTAAATATTTACAGAGTCTATGATTTCTCCAGAGTAGCTAAGAGACAGGTGCTCTTTGAGTGGCTAAATTCTCTAGACCGGAGTCTGGCTCCAAAACAGATTATTTAGAATGCCGATTCCCACATAGATTTTCTGCGATTCTGGTACCCGTATATTTATTTTATGGGATGTGGATGCCGTGTCTGGTTGCCACTGGAAATATGTTATTACCAGATATTTGGAGCCTTTTGGCCACACTACACCTCTAGTAGGCTATCTGTTGCAAGCACCATGAGTTTTGGCCTTGTAATCGTAAGCGTAATCGAAAACCAAATCTGAAAAGCACTACTTAAAGCTAAGCGCAAGGCACCAGCTTATTCACGAGCGCTGCGTCAAGTCAATGGGGCTGTCCAAAGATTCCATGTCAAGAACCAAGCCCGGTTGCCAGAAGACCAGAGAGAGAAGGGGAAAGGAGCTGTTAGGGTGGGTTGTGTTTAAGCTGAGAGAAATGGGAAGGCAGCGGATTGGATGGATTTGCAGTTTGTAGGCGATGTTGGTTGAAATCTATGCAATAAAACTCGTCCATTCGTTGAGCGCGACAGCTGCTTTCTCATATTCCCGATCCTTCCTTATCCCTGTGCTCTTGGGCCTGTGCTGTTCTTCAATCGGACTTCATCTTAAGCCTCCGACAACGATTAATGTCGTGATGGGCAGCTGTATAATCACGGACTTCTTTCTAAAGTACCTGAACCGGAAACTTGGTGCCCGATGCAATCGTGCAATGCCCCGCGAATTCATCTTCTGATAATGGATCGAGGGTTAACTTGCAGCTGGCATAAGGTCACTGTGTTCGATCACAAGATATTATAGACGGGTTCCCTGTCTAGATACTAGCATGTGAAGGTTTGTGACAGAAGCGGTGTTTCCTTCTACAAGAGGATATGTACTTGTCCCTATGTTTAAGATTAAATATGTGTTAGGCCTACACGTGTCACTATATGAAATACCATGCATAGGCCTAGCACAATATATGCCTAAATAATTTAAAGGCGTAAAACCGCATCGTATTACGCTGAAGCGTATTACATTACTTGAAAAATGCGCTATGCAAATTCTGTGTTTCATTCTTACGTTACCAGAATGGCATCGTGCTTGAGTCACATTCAGTCTAACGTCGTCAGCACGCAATCTGTCACATTACTTACTTATTGACTTTTATAGCGCCCAGCTTACTGCAGACAGATGCTTCGAGGATCTGCACCTGCAGTAGCAGCAGCAGCAGCAGAGGCAGCAATAGGCGAACGTTGTTACCATGGCAGCGTGGAATCAGGCAGCTTGAAAGAAATGCAGGAGGCAGACTGCTTTCTCGGAATGATCACAAGACAACGTTGCTGACAACTAACTACGTGATGAAGTGTTGACAGACAGACAGACCGACAGACCGACAGACAGGCAGACAGACAGACATACACATATACAGGCAGGCAGGCAGGCACGCTGAAAATAAAATGAAACGAGAGAAGAGAAAGGCATAAGGAGAAGAAGACAGAGAGAGAGAGAAAAAAAAGAGAGAAAGAGAGAGAAAGAGAGAGAGATACAGACAGACAGATATATACATACATACATACAAACATACATACACGCATGCATACATACATACATACATACATACATACATACATATATAGAGGACGAAAAATTGAAAGAGACAGAGACTAATAAAAAAATATGCATATGGAAAGACTACGAATGACTACGAAAGAGATACAGCAGCGGAGACAGTCAAAGACAGACAGCCACGCACACCCAAAGACGTGAGCACTTTTAGTTTTTACCTGGTCAGGTGCATAAGGGAATATATCTACCTGCGAGTAACAGGAGCGCCTTAAGTATCCATACGCAAGTCTCCCATGCATCAAATTTACATCTTCACAGACGCAAGATGCAGCGGCTCAGGAAGCCTTGATCATACCTGCCGTTTCCTTGACAATGTTCAGGCGCGTTTTGCTAACGTTTTGCGAGAATTACTAGTCTTCGGCTATGAATACAATTGCAAACGTTGTCTTAGTCAAACGCGCATTGTAGGGTGTACTACATTCTTTACTTGGACATCTTCGCTATTTTCTGCTTGCCTTCTACTTCAAAGTAGGAGTTTTCAACGATTTTGTTACAAACAACACTAATAACAATATCACTTTGTAGAGAGGTTTGTTAGTAGACTTATGGGTTATTTAACTATAGACCCTAAAACAAATTTTAGTATTTTTGACGAATTTAACATTTCTATGTCATAGTTAGGCAGTTTTGCCATCAGGCTTATGTGTAATACTATTATTTATTTTCGCATCATAAAAATAATATATTTTGCTGCGACTGGGGTCATGGAATAGGCCTAATAGATGTTGCTGCAACAGAGGACATGAAGATCCAACTCTTGATGAATGGTGCCAAATATTAAGAGTCAACTTCTAAAGTTTTCGGCGGGCATTTAATTGCATTTGCTTCTGATCACCCACAAGGCTCAGCCATTTAAAGAGGTCTATAATTGCGAGATTGAAATTATAATTAAATTTGATTCTACGTTAAAATTTAAAACTACCTTATCCGGCACCCGATCCTGGACCATCCAACGATCATCGCAAACGCTTTCCACATTAGCAACACGCTGTCTCCCGGCCAGACCTCCGATGACCTCGGATTCTGGCCTGGCTCCGAAACTGACCCAACAATCTTGCTGTTGTGAACTTAATTTTATATAGCGCCGCTTGGTATAAGCTGGTCGCAGGTCTCTCTGACGCAGCTATTGTGAGGCGCTGAGAGATTTTGGAAATTTCCATTACATTACGCATATCGGGCTTAATGATGCATGACTGATTGATAATAATGTCGGTCTGTCTTTAAAGGGTCCGCAGCTCGAACCCTCGCTCACCCGGCGTGTCTAGTGAATTAAGACATCATTATCGAGGTGTGCAACCAGACACTCCTGAGCACACCGTCCGTTGAGCACCGCGTTGTCTGGTTTTCCCTGGAATACTTGATTTCATTCTACTAGCGACTTCGCAGCAATAACATCAGGTGGCCACCCCCTTTTTCGAGGGTAAAAGCAGTCTAGTCTTAATGTTAAGAGTTTTTAAAAATACTGCCTACTTTTAATGTTTACAGTAGGTCAGAAGAGCATATCGGTCGTTCTATATCAGATGGACAAAAGCTCCAACGTCTTTGCCGAACAGAGGTAAGCTATGGATATTAATATTCATATTCAACTTGATATTATTATTAAAATTAATATCAAAATAAAAATTAGCGTTAATATCAATTAGTTCTATTAATATTAATAATAATTAAAAGTTTAATAATAATAGACCTACTAGTTTTAATTAACAAAAATAAATTTATATTAATGAGTCGTTTCAGATGATATTTCTATTTCCTCCAGACGCAATTTTAAATCCCGAGTAATCATTTCTACCTCGAGTAAAAACATTATTATTAATATTTTGCAGCAATCAGCAACATTTGGGGACAGCCAAGGCGTCACAAAAGCGCCTAAACAATAAATGATTCTTGTTCAGTAATCAGTAGAGATCAACGTCCCCGATCGTAGAAGATATTGCTTCCATTGTTATTATCTCACCTTTTCAAGAAATCCCACTCTGATCAATCGAATCCTCTGTCTTCCCATTTCTCTAAGCTTAAACACAACCCACCCTAACCTCCTCTCCCCTCTTCTCTCTGGTCTTCTGGCAACCGGACTTGGTTCTTGACATGGGATCTTTGGAAAACCCCAATGACTTGAGGCAGCGCTCGTGAATAAGCTGGTGCCTGGCGCTTAGCTTTAAAGTAGCGCGTTAGAAATTTCGAGTTTACGATTACGAAGATTATTAATAACATTATTTCTAATTATTGTTTTAATACTGTCTTTCTGGAATAAACTGTCTGGCAGTCAGCGACTTGAACTCCTTATCATTTCTTTGCCTCTTCTCCGTAAGCACTTGAAAACCATTTTGTTCGACCGTGGTTTTGTTTTGTCAGGTCGCAGCAACTCCAATGAATCTCTTAGAAGAGACGCTATATAAATCTCTAATTACCGTTACAATTACTTTGGCTGCATCGTCGGCCATTCACATATTAACCTCTGTATTCGGAGTTCATATCCCGATGTGTTATCGATCAAACATTTACTGTCTGTTGTTAAGTCATCGTAATCGTAATCTCAAGATTTCTACAGCGCCCAACAAAAGCTAAGTCGCGGGAATCAGGTATTCACTGGCGCTCAGTCAAAACAAAATCGATAGGCAAAAGGATTCGGTTCCAGGTCAAAATCCAGGAGTCAGGCAGTCAGACAGTCGGAGGGCTACGGTGGATGGTGTTTGAAATTGAAGCGAGAAGAGAGATAAGAGGAAGAGGAAGAATCAGGATAAAATTTTTGGAAAGGAAATGTTTTCAGTCTTGAGTGAAAGACCAGCGCAGAAACTGAAAGAGGTAAAGTGTTGGTGAGTTCGTATGAAGTAACCTAACGTGCAAAACAATGTTGTCTGTTGATAGATGGATTGCTATTTTCGTTGTTTTGATTGCAAGATCCATCAGTCAGCCGCATGTACCGCCACATCTGCCAGGGTGTCTAATAATAGCAGCGAAATATATAAAGAAATTCATGCACGTGTATGGCTACTTTGGCCTTGCTATTGTAATGATGGTTTTAACAGTTCAGATGCAATTCTGTTTTTACCTAATCAAGCGTAGGCCTACCCTACAACGACCATCTAGTAATTCAATGTGTAAGCGAACACTCTTCATACACACATACATACATACATACATACATACTTACATACATATATACATACATGCGACGCGACGCGAAGCGACTCGACGAGAACCGACGCGATAAGCGATGCGATGCGCGATACGCGATATGAAGCGATGCAATTCGCGAAGCGATGCGCGATACGAAGCGATGCATACATAACTACATACATAAATACATACATACGTACGTACATACATACATACATCATACATACATACATACATGTACTTATGCATATATATCCCTACATACACGATATTCTAGTTTCGTTCCCAAAGACTTAACCAATGGCACCTTGAAATTGTCAGCCAATTTCAAGCAGTGCCACAGCGTTTACACCCGCCCCCTAATACCTACGTGCCTCTCTCTGTGTCTCTGTCTCTTTGTTTTTGTTTGTCTGAGTTTCTTTCTAGTTTCTATGTTTGTATTTGTATGCTTCTTTGTGGCTGTATGTTTTTACGTCTGTTCCTGTCTGTATGTGTAGAGGGCTTTTTCAGATCTTTGACTTCTTTATGGATAGGATGGAATGTCTTTGTGTTTGCAAGTTTTTTTCATTCATTCATTCTTTTTTCGTTCGTTCATTCGTTCATTTATTTTTCGTCGTTCGTTCGTTTCTTCGTTTGTTCGGTCGTTCATAAGTCGATCGGTTCAGTCCTTCGTCGATTCATGAATATTCATTGGTGTCAGTTGTTGTGAGTTGCTCTATCTGTTTCTGCGTGCGTGTGTTGCTCTCAGTCCTTTTGTAGTTGCCTATTTCTGTCTGCGTATGTACGTGTCTTCCCGTCATCGTTTCCAGGTTATACAGTTTCTTAGCAACAGACTCCAATTAATTAACCGTCGAGAGGAAACCCTTCGAATGGTGCCATATTCCCTCCCGCGGTTATAGAATAGCAGACTGCGGTAGAATTGCTCGCGGAATCGCCCGACGAATAAACGAATATTATTAGTTCGAGTTGAGTCGCGGTTGTGTCGCGTAAACCTAGGGCTTTGATAAAGCTCCCACGTTCTTTCATGAGAGAATCGTAATCGTAATCGTAATTCCGAGATTTCTACAGCGCCCAACGAAAGCCGCGCCGCGGGGACCAGCTTATTCACAGGGGCTCAGTCAAAACAAAATCGATAGGCAAAAGGGTCCGGTTCCAGGTCAAGATCCAAAAGTCAGACGGAGAGACAGCGTGGCAGCTACGGGTGGTCGTGTTTGGGGTTGGAGAGGAGAGCGAGATAAGAGGAAGAAGGGGTGTCAGTGTCTGTGAAAGAGGAATGTACTGGTCCCGAAATGTCAGATCGCTATAGAGTAGCTTAATTCTAGGCCGTATTGCTCTGGGTGTTGCCTGATTTAGTGTAGAGAATTTTGCAAATGAAATTTTAGCAGTGATGGAAGGCCAACGTTAAGCATGCAACGCGAGGTTATCGCTCTTTTATTAAGTCACTAACCCATTCAAACGGGCGGGTGGTAAGGGTAAATTCATTGAAAAATGAGCTAGGTCGAGGCCAAACGATCTCTATAGAAAAAAGTGTAGGCATACATACATAAATAGATGCATACAAAGTATACATGCATACATAAATACACACAAAATACATACATACATAAAGTACGTATATTACGTACGTGCGTGCAAAGGCATAAGGCCAAGCTGTTGCGAATGGGCGAAATGCTCCAACTAACAAGTGAGAAAATCTCAAACTGAATCCAAATATGAAATTCATGGCAGCGCTCGCCAACGAGACATTTCATAATCAAGAGGCTAATTGTGAAACATCACACTCGTCACCTTTTATTCACGTACAAATGATTCGACCTAAAGTTCGGACGTTTGGTCATTCCAGATCAACACCCGGTCCATTCGTCTGAGATCTACTTTTTATTATTTCCGCATTTGTTAAGCGCCACCATCTAATGACAAAGCATGAACCGATGACGCTAAGCAATTGTGAGTGAAGGAGTTGTTCAAGGTCCCTACACAGTAATCATCTCAGGCTCGAACCCATATTCTCGGCGTTACAAGCCCGGAGCTCTAACCAATCGGCTATCGCGCCATGGACTACAGATGTCAGCGCTTTTGAGATGTAGGCTTACCGAAACGGTGCTATCTTAAGTAAGAACACACACATACGTACAACCGTACATACAGGTCTACAAGGTCCTACATGCATCACATACATGCGTATATATCTACGTACCTACAGACATACATACATAGGCTTAAATACATATAAATATACACACAGACATGCATACCTACATACACATACAAACAAACATACATACAAACAAGCAAATATACATACATATATACATACATACATACATACATACATACAAAGAGACACGCATGCCTATATACATACATACGCATATGCATACATAATGTATCGTGTAGGCCTGATACATGAACGACTGACTTACCGTATTGTCTATGATGTAAACGTAGCAGAGGCGTTAATCCGTCGTAAACATTGGGGGGCCCGGGCTTAAAATGGAGGTCTGGGTGCGAAGCCCCTAATGGATTCCACAGGAAAAGCCCCTGACACTCCTCTACAGACGCTCTTTCCAACACTCTTATCTACAGGTGCATCTCGTAATGATGCACGTGGCACTCAACCATCCAAGTGACCTTCCTACTAAATGTAACACCTGCAACAATATATTAAACAGGGGGAGCTTTCTTCGGCTAGCGATGCAGAGACTGTGTGTGGATCACAAATATAAAGGGCGATTATACGAATATCATTATATATGTGCTCACCGCAATTACAAAATCATATGTACATAAGGTACATGTATATGGTGCCACAGATGAAGAAACTAAATAAGTGCGTGGGCTTACACCCCAACTGCCTGACTGGTCAAAGTTGACATCCGTATCGCAATGAGCAGTGAGAACGAGTTGTCTGACCTGTATTCCATTAATTTTTCAGGGTTCTGTCAAATCTTGTCGCCTGTATGGGATCAGTCAGTCTGGCGACATACAGCCACTCCCATCTGAGTGGCTGTATGTCTCACTGCCTGTGATTAAACTCGCTTTGTCGACTTGCATACAATTATAAGTAAGCCTGCATAGGTACTTAAGTAGTACATATTAATTGGCCTATATTTTTCTGTCTGTCCCTTTGTCAACCTAAGCAAAGGTAGGCAGAGACAGTAATACCTAGGGAGGTACAATTGGAAATTACGGATTGGCATTGTTTACTAACGTCTTAAAGTGAAGAATGAGAACTTCTATCAGTCCACATTTACCGATTTTACAGCTAAAATATTGCCGGGACCAACCAATGACCGGGCTCCCATGCTCAAAATACTGCCGGAGACCGGGCTCCGGGGCACCCATATGATCGACGCCTCCGTAAACGCTCACAGTCAAACATATAGCATGAAATCCGATGTTCATTCTGAGCCAATCTGATTCGAATCCTGGAGACGCATTGAAAGTGCGCAGCGTTTACCATTTGGCCGCGTGCATCTGTTTGTTCATTGTAGGTTGCGTCCCTGGCGGCGCCTCCTAACGGTTGGAGTGGAAGTGATCGATCCTTACTCGCGCCTCTACTTCGCTTGGCTGAGTGTCATCGCGTCGTCAGTCCTTTACAATTTCGTCTGCATCATCTTCCGATCCGTCTTCTGGAAGATCCAGCAACAGTACTACGGCCTCTGGCTGACCATAGACTACCTGAGTGACGCCATCTACGCTCTCGATATGCTCATCCGATCGAAAACAGGTCTTGGCTCGTCCTCATCCCACTGACTGACTGGCGGACTCGCTGGTTAGCCGACTTACCGACCAACTAACTGACATACATATAATATATGTATGTATGTACGCGCGCAACTTAGATGGAACATTGGTAGGCATATATTATATGCCTACCAATGTTCCATCTAAGCTGCGCGCGAGCACACACACACACACACACGTTTTAAGGATAGCGCGCGCAACAATTTTTTGCCAGCAAACATTTTGTGAGCGTTCCGGTTACTTAAAAGTTAAATTCAGCTCACTGTTAAAGCTTCTGGAATGGTTACCCTACTTAGCTCAGACGGCGAAATATTCCTTACCCTATATTGCAAAGCCATACGACTGCCAAGTATGTGAAGAATCCAGCTGTGTCGATGCTGGCAGGCTGTGTGTCGTTGCTGGCCGTCTATATGTCGATGCTGGCAGGCTGTGTGTCGATGCTGGCCGTCTATATGTCGATGCTGGCCGGCTGTGTATCGATGCTGGCAGGCTGTGTATCGATGCTGGCCGTCTATATGTCGATGCTGGCAGGCTGTGTGTCGATGCTGGCAGGCTGTATATCAATGCTGGCAGGCTGTGTATCGATGCTGGCCGTCTATATGTCGATGCTGGCAGGCTGTGTGTCGATGCTGGCAGGCTGTATATCAATGCTGGCAGGCTGTGTATCGATGCTGGCCGTCTATATGTCGATGCTGGCAGGCTGTGTGTCGATGCTGGCCGTCTATATGTCGATGCTGGCCGGCTGTGTGTCGATGCTGGCCGTCTATATGTCGATGCTGGCAGGCTGTGTGCCGATGCTGGCCGTCTATATGTCGATGCTGGCAAGCTGTGTGTCGATGCTGGCCGTCTATATGTCGATGCTGGCAGGCTGTGTGTCGATGCTGGCCGTCTATATGTCGATGCTGGCAGGCTGTGTGTCGATGCTGGCCGTCTATATGTCGATGCTGGCAGGCTGTGTGTCGACGCTGGCAGGCTGTGTGTCGATGCTGGCCGTCTATATGTCGATGCTGGCCGGCTGTGTGTCGATGCTGGCAGGCTGTGTATCGATGCTGGCCGGCTGTGTGTCGATGCTGGCAGGCTGTGTATCGATGCTGGCCGTCTATATGTCGATGCTGGCAGGCTGTGTGTCGATGCTGGCCGTCTATATGTCGATGCTGGCAGGCTGTGTGTCGATGCTGGCCGTCTATATGTCGATGCTGGCAGGCTGTGTGTCGTTGCTGGCCGTCTATATGTCGATGCTGGCAGGCTGTGTGTCGATGCTGGCCGTCTATATGTCGATGCTGGCAGGCTGTGTATCGATGCTGGCAGGCTGTGTATCGATGCTGGCCGTCTATATGTCGATGCTGGCAGGCTGTGCGTCGATGCTGGCCGTCTATATGTCGATGCTGGCCGGCTGTGTATCGATGCTGGCAGGCTGTGTATCGATGCTGGCCGTCTATATGTCGATGCTGGCAGGCTGTGCGTCGATGCTGGCCGTCTATATGTCGATGCTGGCCGTCTATATGTCGATGCTGGCCGGCTGTGTGTCGATGCTGGCAGGCTGTGTATCGATGCTGGCAGGCTGTGTGTCGATGCTGGCAGGCTGTGTATCGATGCTGGCCGTCTATATGTCGATGCTGGCCGGCTGTGTGTCGATGCTGGCCGTCTATATGTCGATGCTGGCAGGCTGTGTGTCGATGCTGGCCGTCTATATGTCGATGCTGGCAGGCTGTGCGTCGATGCTGGCCGTCTATATGTCGATGCTGGCAGGCTGTGTGTCGATGCTGGCCGTCTATATGTCGATGCTGGCAGGCTGTGTGTCGATGCTGGCCGTCTATATGTCGATGCTGGCAGGCTGTGTGTCGTTGCTGGCCGTCTATATGTCGATGCTGGCAGGCTGTGTGTCGATGCTGGCAGGCTGTGTATCGATGCTGGCCGTCTATATGTCGATGCTGGCAGGCTGTGTATCGATGCTGGCCGTCTATATGTCGATGCTGGCAGGCTGTGCGTCGATGCTGGCCGTCTATATGTCGATGCTGGCAGGCTGTGTGTCGATGCTGGCCGTCTATATGTCGATGCTGGCAGGCTGTGCGTCGATGCTGGCCGTCTATATGTCGATGCTGGCAGGCTGTGTGTCGATGCTGGCCGTCTATATGTCGATGCTGGCAGGCTGTGTGTCGATGCTGGCCGTCTATATGTCGATGCTGGCAGGCTGTGTGTCGATGCTGGCAGGCTGTGTATCGATGCTGGCCGTCTATATGTCGATGCTGGCAGGCTGTGTGTCGATGCTGGCCGTCTATATGTCGATGCTGGCAGGCTGTGTGTCGATGCTGGCCGTCTATATGTCGATGCTGGCAGGCTGTGTGTCGATGCTGGCAGGCTGTGTATCGATGTCTATATGTCGATGCTGGCCGGCTGTGTATCGATGCTGGCAGGCTGTGTATCGATGCTGGCCGTCTATATGTCGATGCTGGCAGGCTGTGCGTCGATGCTGGCCGTCTATATGTCGATGCTGGCAGGCTGTGTGTCGATGCTGGCCGTCTATATGTCGATGCTGGCAGGCTGTGTGTCGATGCTGGCCGTCTATATGTCGATGCTGGCAGGCTGTGTGTCGATGCTGGCCGTCTATATGTCGATGCTGGCCGGCTGTGTATCGATGCTGGCAGGCTGTGTATCGATGCTGGCCGTCTATATGTCGATGCTGGCAGGCTGTGCGTCGATGCTGGCCGTCTATATGTCGATGCTGGCAGGCTGTGTGTCGATGCTGGCCGTCTATATGTCGATGCTGGCAGGCTGTGTGTCGATGCTGGCCGTCTATATGTCGATGCTGGCAGGCTGTGTGTCGATGCTGGCAGGCTGTGTATCGATGCTGGCCGGCTGTGTGTCGATGCTGGCAGGCTGTGTATCGATGCTGGCCGTCTATATGTCGATGCTGGCAGGCTGTGTGTCGATGCTGGCCGTCTATATGTCGATGCTGGCAGGCTGTGTGTCGATGCTGGCCGTCTATATGTCGATGCTGGCAGGCTGTGTGTCGATGCTGGCCGTCTATATGTCGATGCTGGCAGGCTGTGTGTCGTTGCTGGCCGTCTATATGTCGATGCTGGCAGGCTGTGTATCGATGCTGGCCGTCTATATGTCGATGCTGGCAGGCTGTGTGTCGATGCTGGCCGTCTATATGTCGATGCTGGCCGGCTGTGTGTCGATGCTGGCCGTCTATATGTCGATGCTGGCAGGCTGTGTGCCGATGCTGGCCGTCTATATGTCGATGCTGGCAAGCTGTGTGTCGATGCTGGCCGTCTATATGTCGATGCTGGCAGGCTGTGTATCGATGCTGGCAGGCTGTGTGTCGATGCTGGCCGTCTATATGTCGATGCTGGCCGGCTGTGTGTCGATGCTGGCAGGGTGTATCGATGCTGGCCGTCTATATGTCGATGCTGGCAGGCTGTGTGTCGATGCTGGCAGGCTGTGTATCGATGCTGGCCGTCTATATGTCGATGCTGGCAGGCTGTGTATCGATGCTGGCCGTCTATATGTCGATGCTGGCAGGCTGTGTGTCGATGCTGGCCGTCTATATGTCGATGCTGGCAGGCTGTGTGTCGATGCTGGCCGTCTATATGTCGATGCTGGCAGGCTGTGTGTCGACGCTGGCAGGCTGTGTGTCGATGCTGGCCGTCTATATGTCGATGCTGGCCGGCTGTGTGTCGATGCTGGCAGGCTGTGTATCGATGCTGGCCGTCTATATGTCGATGCTGGCAGGCTGTGTGTCGATGCTGGCCGTCTATATGTCGATGCTGGCAGGCTGTGTGTCGATGCTGGCCGTCTATATGTCGATGCTGGCAGGCTGTGTGTCGATGCTGGCCGTCTATATGTCGATGCTGGCAGGCTGTGTGTCGTTGCTGGCCGTCTATATGTCGATGCTGGCAGGCTGTGTGTCGATGCTGGCAGGCTGTGTATCGATGTCTATATGTCGATGCTGGCCGGCTGTGTATCGATGCTGGCAGGCTGTGTGTCGATGCTGGCCGTCTATATGTCGATGCTGGCCGGCTGTGTATCGATGCTGGCCGTCTATATGTCGATGCTGGCAGGCTGTGTGTCGATGCTGGCCGTCTATATGTCGATGCTGGCAGGCTGTGTGTCGATGCTGGCCGTCTATATGTCGATGCTGGCAGGCTGTGTGTCGATGCTGGCCGTCTATATGTCGATGCTGGCAGGCTGTGTGTCGACGCTGGCAGGCTGTGTGTCGATGCTGGCCGTCTATATGTCGATGCTGGCCGGCTGTGTGTCGATGCTGGCAGGCTGTGTATCGATGCTGGCAGGCTGTGTGTCGATGCTGGCAGGCTGTGTATCGATGCTGGCCGTCTATATGTCGATGCTGGCCGGCTGTGTGTCGATGCTGGCCGTCTATATGTCGATGCTGGCAGGCTGTGTGTCGATGCTGGCCGTCTATATGTCGATGCTGGCAGGCTGTGTGTCGATGCTGGCAGGCTGTGTATCGATGCTGGCAGGCTGTGTGTCGATGCTGGCCGTCTATATGTCGATGCTGGCAGGCTGTGCGTCGATGCTGGCCGTCTATATGTCGATGCTGGCAGGCTGTGTATCGATGCTGGCCGTCTATATGTCGATGCTGGCAGGCTGTGTGTCGATGCTGGCCGGCCATATGCCGATGCTGGCAGGCTGGGTGTCCGACCCGCAAAAGTAAAATCACTGCTGAACAGTACAGTCTTCAGGCGCCTGGGGAACACTGAGAGGGGGACAGAAAGGAGCTCAAGTCGCAGTTCTATGTATTGCATGTATACGTGTATGTATGTATGTATGCATGTATGCCAGCCAGTGGAAATTATTGACGTGGATGTATGCATGAATGTATTGTATGTATGTATGTACGTATGTAGGCCTTTTAGTAAGACATTGATATTTGTTAACACGTCATGTGTCCATCAGTTCATGGAGGAATCGTAGGCTATGTATGTATGTGTGTATGTATGTATGTATGTATGCATATTAGTGCATGTATGTATGCAGACCTATGTATGAGATAGGGCTTAAACACAGAGATACTGCACTTGCATAGTTCACATCTATGCAGCTATGGTTTGTACTAAACGGTTATATTTATAAGCTTAATAATTTGCAGTCTTCACTCACTCAAACCATTACCAAATTTCAGCTTAGCCTATATATAGCTGCACACATTTAATTCTTTGGAGAAAGCAAGGGACTCGACCCACAAACGCAGCTGAGGTTATGACATGATTATCTCGACCTCTACGTTCTACAGATCTTCTGGATGTATTCGTCCCTCGTGCTGTCTTCTGTTGGCCCATCTCTATGGAATGGACTTCGCCTTTGATTCGTGCGCCGGTCTCTGCTGGAGGCAGAGCTGAGTCAGCCCGTTGTTTAAAGTCGTTCTTATTTCCCCGCCGGTCACGATCTTCTGGATGTATTCGTCCCTCGTGCTGTCTTCTGTTGGCCCATCTCTATGGAATGGACTTCGCCTTTGATTCGTGCGCCGGTCTCTGCTGGAGGCAGAGCTGAGTCAGCCCGTTGTTTAAAGTCGTTCTTATTTCCCCGGGGTCCTCAAGCTGGAAGCGCTTCTGAGTAGTTCGTTCTGTAGGCAGCGTTATATAAGTTATCAAATACGATTGTCTCCACGCATGGATCCGACTCTCTAACCGACCGTCTGTTTCTATTACAGGTTACCTAGAAGATGGAATCCTGGTTCTGGACAGGCGGCACCTTCGTCGCAACTACATCTCCACGGTAATCTTTCGCTTGGACGTGTTGTCGTTGCTTCCCACCGATTTGCTCTTTCTCCTTCCGCAGGCATCGGTCAACCGCCCCTACGTCCGTCTCAACCGTCTGCTCAGAGCCCGGCGCCTTATCGAGTTCATAGATCGCTCAGAGACTCGATCCAACCACCCGTTCGCGATTCGAAGCGCCTACCTTCTAATCGTGACGCTGACGATAGTCCACTGGAACGCCTGCATCTACATCCTGCTCAGTGAATGGATCGGGTTCGGTTCCGATGGTTGGGTCTACCAAGATGGCGGCGCTGGAAACGACAAAATGGCGATCAGTCCCTACGTGTACTCGCTGTTCTGGTCCACTCTGATGTTGCTGACCATTGGAAATCTTCAACCGCCGGTCACGAATGTCGAGATCGCTTTCGTCACGGTCGACTATCTCATCGGAATCCTACTCTTCGCGGCAATCATTGGTAATGTTAATCTCGTCAGCAGAGTCCGATTTAACTGTTGGTTCAAGCAGTGGGGAAGTCGGAAGCCAGGGCAGACGCACGGAGTATAATAAGTTATGGAGGGGCAGGCTAAGCCTTGCGAAAAACGATTACAGCGAAAACTGTACAAACATTTTTCCAATCCACGTCAACTGCCTTTGATGCCATAAAGATGTCGTTAAAAATGTTGGAACCAGCTAAGCCCTGTAGTGCCATGTATAAAATGTAAAATGTAAATTTACACGCTTTTCTATAGCGACCTTATGGCCTCGACCATGCTCATGTTTCAGTGAATTGATCGGGTGAGATCCTTCACGACCGCTGCCCGTTTGAATGGGTGCCCCGCCGTTTAAAAATGTTTCGGCAGGTAGGGTCAGATTCGGTACGGGTAAAATCCAGGCAGGCAGGCAGGCAGTGGTGTTTAGAATCGGGACAACGAGAAAGACGGGAAGAGGACGAAGAGTCGGGAATGGATTTGTTAAAAAGAACTGAATACAGTTTTTCATTACTGTAGGTAGTTTCAGTGGATTGATAGCCAGCATGAAAGTGGGACGCACTGAATTCCAGCAGAAAACCGACGCAGTTAAGAGTTACATGAAGATACGTGGTGTGAGCAATGACCTTCAGACAAAGGTCAGCCAATGGTTCGACTACATGTGGACCAATCGACGGTCAGTGGATGAGGACAGTGTCCTTGACATTCTGCCCGAGACCTTCAAAGCGGAAATTGCCACTGAAGTTCACATGGAAGTCCTCAAGCGGGTCAGCATTTTTGAGACCTGTGAAAGGGTAAGAAGCCTCAATCGGAAGAATGCTAGATTACCTAGAGACTTGTTAGAGAGGGCTATGTTAATTTTACTGTTATAATTTTAGCTAATCTACATACCGTTTATGTGATTCAGTAGATAGGCGTACATAGCTAACGTAATTGTAGTTAGTAACTTCTATAGCGCCTGTGTCTGATGCACAAAGCAACAACTAATGGTGCACCAAAGCCAAAACTGCAATCAGGTCAACATCTAGAAGGTGTATCTATTATGACAGAAAGATGGTGGATAAGCAATTTGAAAAAGGTAGTGTTAAGTAGAGAACAAAATGGATTAGCAGAATGAACACATGTACAAGAGTTCAAAAATTTAGGTCCAGATTCATAATACATGAAGCATATACACGTACTACGGACAGCAACATTTATACATATATACCACATGGCTTCACATCAATACTAAGTAAATGGTTTATACATTTATTCCAAGTATATACAAACATTAACAAGTAATTACATTATGTGCGATTGTGCATGTATATATTAGCATGCAGTATTAGAACTATACATCACTGTGTGTGTGTGTGTGCTGATTCTCTAGGACCTGTTGGCAAAGCTGGTGGTTCGTTTACGTTCTGTGGTGTATAGTCCAGGTGACTACGTCTGCCATAAAGGTGACATTGGGACCGAGATGTACATCGTCAAGGCCGGGTTGCTAAGCGTCGTTGCCGAGGATGGTCGAACCGTTTACGCTACACTCACTGATGGCGGATTCTTTGGAGAAGTCAGCCTGCTCAACATTTCCGGAAACACAACCGGAAATCGGCGAGTGGCAGACGTCGTCAGCATTGGTTTCAGCGACATCTTCATCCTGTCCAAGGAAGACCTCTGGAAGACTCTAGAAGAATATCCCGAGGCAAGGCAGAAGCTTCTGGAGGCGGGGAAGGATCGGCTGCGCAAAGGAAAGATGTACGATGAAAAGGCAGCGGCACAAGCCGAACGGAAGAATGTGACTCAATCATTGGCAGATCAACTGGTTGCCATGGAGAATAAGCTGCTCACAATCGGAGAGAACCTTGCCACAGTCGCAATGGAATATGGCAAGGCACAGAAGAAACAAAGAGCCTTCATGTCCGAGTTGGAAGAAAAAGTATTCAAACCGTGGCAAGGAAGAAGAGCAAATAAACATGAAACTTTGTTGCACAGACAGCAAAATATTAACAAGTGAGATGCCACGTAACTATTGGAACATATTTCAATTCAAGACTGTTCAAAATTTGTTGATTGGCAAGAAAACAGCTTCATTTATAATGATATATTCTTTGACTGATGTCGCAAACTGTACTTAAAGTTCAAATACGGACAGACTGAATGATTGGCCAACTAGGTCAAAGAATCAATGCACAGATGTTTATAACTATTAGAAAATACATGACATAAAGAAATTATTCAGCAAAACAGCACAAATAGTTCATGCAAAATGTAAAATAAAAAGCAAAAACGTTTTTAGACAATTTCACTGACTAAACGTCACAAATTCGACTCAAAGTTTTTGGCACTGACAATCCAATCCAATAAACGTCTTTTCTGTTTGCCTATGGTTTTTGTTTTGGATCCAGAGCCAGTAGCCAGGTGGAAATGCAGTGCTTGGCCTTGATGTCTTCCGGGAATCTGCCGTCCTGTAGGGCAGGTATCGAATAGTTGGATCCAGAATCCTCTATGTACAGATGCAGCACATCGCGAAGGCTGTAAGCAGAAAAACATTACACGGTTTGCATACTCGATAACAATCGTGAATGAAATCATTAATTGATTTAATTTTAATGAATTAATTAGTAGTTTCTATGGTGCCATTATCTAATGCACAACGCATCAACTGATTGCTCACTGAAACCAATCGTGATCAAGTCAATCTCTGAAAGTCAGTCCGCACAAACAGAGAGGCAGCCCACGGGAATAAGCCAATTGAAACAGGCAAATCGTAAGTCAAGATCAAAATAACATAACAGACTGAGCAGAACAAACAAACGCAGGAAGAGAATTCCAAAATCCAGGTTTGGCAGCCAAAAAGGCTTGTCCACCAAGAACACTTCTAGTTTCTGGCACAACCAGAGAAAGGCACTCAGATGACCTGGTTGGATATTGACAAGTCTGGAGAGTGAGGACAGAGACAGCTATCATTGAAGACATGGTGAATAATGCCTAATTCTGCTTCAGTCACAAAAATATGTGTATGACAAGCTACAAATACCATTTGCATAGCTGGTGAGAGACACAGTAGAATAAAAAACAATGCCCAAGTTAAAAGCAGTATCAGCCAACTCTTTGCTACCAAAGAGCTTGCCAGTAAATTCTTGACTTTCTTTGTAGATAAAATTTCTGGCATAAGGCTGAAATTTACTGGTAACGCTGTGTGTGCTAAGTTTCTTCATCCTTTTTCAAAATGGCAAGAACAGCAACAGATACAATGTGAATGAATTTTGCAACTTTGTCGCTGTCCAGTGCTTTCTCAGTAAAGTCTGAACACTCTACTATGTCTCATTTTACAAACTAAAGAAACAAGATTAATCAATGACGTGGTTCCATTGCATATATTATAAACCATGACACTATATCACAGAACAGTCTTTTGAACAAACATTGCTACCTCGGATACCGATGATGATAATAATGACAATGACAAGAAGGAGGAGTAGGAAGCTAGAAAGATACGTCCACATTGTAGTCTGTAATTGCAATATAGTATTGTAAATCTACCACTTATATATTTAAATATTAGATATAAACAGCATGAAAGAATAGGCCCTTAAGCTTGCAGGATACAAAATATACATGAGGCCATAAGAGATGTTGAATGAAAACCAGTGCTATTTACGGATAATCGCTGTTGTCCGTGTAATCTTCAGCATTTATGTTCTGCTTCACCGTAATGTTGAAGACAATGCATTCATAGAGCAGAATGAGGAATGAATCCATCTGAATGTGTTGGAAGCCAAGTCTCAACTTGGGCTTCAATTCCTCTGGCACAGGTTCTCTGTACTTCTCGTCCACATTTTCAAATGCATCCTTCAAACACAAGACAGAAGGGTGAGAATGCATTGCATAAAAGTGTAGTTAAAGGGGTGACCTGTTTATATGTTGCTATGGTCGCATTTGCACTTCAGCTGAAAGTCTGTCAAAGCCTGGGACCACACTTCTGAGGACTTTCCATGAAGGCATGCAAAAAAGTATATTGCCTTTACCTTTCAAATGCATGCACATTACATTTTCCTACAAAGACCAGTAAATACAAAAATATATACCAAGAAGACACCATTGGATCTATCTTTTTAAAACAGGTTACAGTATATTCAAAAATTTTTATTTTGTAGTTTTTTTCTTTAAGAAATTATCTGAAACAAACCAGTATCATAAGCTGGTATGCACTGGGTAATTAGGAAATAAATACCATTCAAAATAGTTCTCCAATTATTGTTATTATTAGTATGTCTGCATTTATGTACCACTATTGTCACTGTTTAACGTAAATGTACACGTTTTTCTATAACGACCATATGTCCTCAACCCTGCTCATTTTTCACTGAATAAATCAGGCGAGATCCTTCACCACTGCTGCCCGTTGGAATGGGTGCCACACTATTTAAGGTCCCCATGTACAGACTGCTAGCTGGAGATTCAAATCTCTGAACTGAGCCATGACCGGGTTGAGAAACAGCACCCTCACATAAGGAGGTGCCTGACGTAAGCATGTAGCTAACCAGGCCAGCATGGTGAATCATAGACGAACAGTGCTAAGCAGTTGTGTGCAGTTCTTGCTCAAGGTCACTTCCGTGTCAAAAAGAATAAGTGCTCACTCACCTGTCCATCTACACGACCTCTGAACTTACAGATGTCCTTACCTGGCCATAGACTGCTTGCAGTCTCGCTCTCAGGTAAGACAGCAGTAACCATGTCGACTCCACGTGCTTCAATTTGCATGTCTGAAGCTGCACACAAAATACTTGTTATTAAAGTTTTCACTGAAAATGACAAAGTAAGTAACCAGACATACATAAAATACCAGTTAAATGGCTAAAAACAAATAACTGACCACCTAAAGGCACCTGATTTCAAGAAACAAATTTATTAATATTTAATAGAAATACATTTTCAACTGAATGTTAAAGTACAACTGTTCTTTGCAAGAAGCAAATAAATAAATAAATAAATAGCATAGACCAGCTAATACGATGATTTTGCAAGGATGCATTTTGTTCAAAAGTACTGCGTTGTAACAGTGTCAGCTTATCATAAGCTAGATATTTTTTGGAATAGTCAGACAGCAGAGTACAGCTGTACACATACTCTAGAAAGCTTCTAAACATGCAAAGTGTCTACATAAATCCAAATAATGATCACAAAAATAAATAAATTAATAACAAATTTTGTTCTAAATAAACCTGTTAGATTAAAAAATAACAGAACTCGACAAAATTTAATCTGGTTAAATTAGATAATTTGTAAGAACCGATCTGAATTATTAATTTGTTCTCAATAGTTTGCGCAGAACTTACCGCTGCAGCTATGCGAGTCTGTTTCATTCTCAGAGTATCCGACATAAATTTCACGATGCTCATCTCAGGGTCTCCACCGATTGAAACAAGAAAACCAACGGCAATGTTGAGATTGGCCAGGAGATCCGTCACATCAGTCAGCCGATGCCTCAGTTCCCTCTCCATTTCAGCCTGTGCTGGAAGGGGTTCCTTCAAAAAGTAAATAACCAAATCATAATGCTAAGTAAAGTAAGTAAGTAAGTAATCCATTTGTTAACACACCATGTGTCCATTGGCTGAGCGAGGAATTGTAGGCATAAATGTGCTTGCCTTCCTAAGACTACCTTGATCAGGGCTAGGCATAACTGGGTTGCAGAAAAAGTAACTTGTATAACAGAATGAAGTTCAACACAGGCAGTTTTGATCAGCATCTATAATAGTACAAATACATTCAAGCTGATTAAACAGTTAGTATGCATCTCAAGTTCATTCTGTTAAACAGACTGCAATATTGGAAAGCAGTTTTGCTTAGAAGCGACCATCGATTGATGCCTTGCGCATTATAATGGTGCTATACAAGTATCAAGATTAGATTATATTAGATAAGGTGCAATTAAGACTAGATAGTAAATAATTCAGGCTGGCTTAAGACCAGTTTATATATGGACAACTTTATTTGGCTCTTCCAGTGTTGATCACTGCCAATGAGTGGGAACAAAATGTGTAATGTAATCAGGAAATTGTGCAGTGCCACTTCAAGCAAACCAAATGGGAGTTCCTACTGAAAGAAACCCAAACTAAGGTTTAGAGCCGATTTTACGTAACATAGGTGCGTCGTTCATTTATTTCATGCCACAACTTCTCAGAAGCATTTTTCTGGTTAAAGGATGTATCAGCCGAAACAAAACAAACTGCAGTTCAATGACAGGACAATCTTTCTGTTAGGGTTACATGGCTCAACAACTAGTTAATTATTCCACATAACTGCAGAATTCAAACCACGGATGTAGTACTGATAACATGACGAGCTAACAACCAGCCGTCATGCCAACTGACACTGACCTCTTTCATTAAGCCCTAATTAAGTCTGAAGATTGTAAATACAAATCTACCTGAGGTATTCTGGATCGCAGTTGGGCAAAGACAGCAGCATTTGTGAAATCCTCTCTAAACAGGATGAATTCCATTCTCTAAAGAAATGCATTTCATTCACTGGTTAATTGCTTTGTACCCTCACCTATGAAAAAGAAAGTCACTTAGCAAAGACAAATTAGAATTAGAAAATAATTATAATTTCAGTTCTTTGTGGTTAAAAATTGCATAAAAAATTTATCAACAGCTTTTGGATCTAAAACTGAACCTCAACCAGCTCATAAAAAGATCACTGTGACAGCAAATCTACAAGTACAATGCTTCTGTGCTCTAAATAAAAAGAGTACAGCAAAGCAAAGCTAAGAGTCAAGCTATAATAACCTTAGATTAGGAAAAGATGACCTGCCTTATAATAAATTTACAGTGGACCCATAGTAGTTTCATAAAATATATGTCTTACAATAAAATGACAGTAGTTTTACAGTAAATTGCATTCACTAGTTGTATTTAATGGGCTTGCAAAAACTCTGTCATTTTGCAGAATGCCATTTTTAAACTCTGTCATTTTGCAGAGTGCCATTTTTTAAATATACGATCAGGTAACAACAAAAGCATCAGTAGATAACATGCAAGAAGTTTATCATCACTCCTAAAGCTTCAGAAAGAACACAATATACACAGAAATGAAAGAAGCTTAATCAAAATTCTTGCCCAATTTTGTTTTCATAGTCACTCATTACAGTACAGTGAGAATCACCATTTGAAAACACCTTAGCCTGTTTTTAACTTTGCAAAATTTTCAAACGAGAACTTTGAAAAATGCTCTAATGCAGACTCACTCCAATTCCTAGACGTGGCCGACCACGGATGAATCTTTCTGTGATCTGCTTTTCCATGCTACCAAAGTCGTACTCAATGGTAGTTCCTTTTCCAACCTCCAGAGAATAATTACAGTTGGCCAGAATGATTGGCTGAAGGTCATGAACTGGATGGTATGCAATGAGGTGAGCATAGCTCGCATCGTATATGTCCACACGTGTCTTCAGGCTGCAACAGCAATATCTTCTTCAGCAGGAAACAAAACATTCTACCAACTAAAATGCAGTGGTTGCATAGTAATTTCAGCTTACCACTTCTGCATCTGATCAATGACTGACCGCTTACGTTTTCAGAGCATGTCAGCTCGGAAAAATCTATTTACAGCCCAACGCTTCTGGGTTGAGTTACTTTTGAATAACTTTTGAGTTACTTATTGTTAAAGCCTTTAAAGTCATATGTTTAACAAAGAACCAAGTAGTTGTGAAACTAAAACATCCTAACCAAATGATGATAATCACAAAATATATCGGCTGTGACCAGAATTAACAGCAAATCATTTTACCTTTGCTTTCTTTCCTTGCTGTAATTTTCAAGGAAGTTGTTCTGCAGCTCTTGCAGATAGTAAATGAGTGCAACCGAACACAATCCCCAGCCACGAAGAGACGGCAGCAGCATCGCTAATCGACTATCTTCGTTCACTGGCTCTTGTGTATATTCCAGTGGAATTGTATAACCACTAAATGCTAGAAGAAATAACCAGATTTCTTCTAAACTAGGCGAACGTAAAACAAAACCAGGCGAGACAGTGTACAACACGTCAGCTTTACAATATATGGGGTGCTAGGCTACAATGCAAATGATGATTTCAGATTGTCATTTCTGTGTACGCACAGCATACAATCCCTGTATCTGTTCGTTCTGCTCAGTCACTTCTGTCGTTTCGTTCTCAACTTTAAACTTACATTTTTCAAATTGCTAATCCACCATATGCTGGATACGAACCTGACTGCGGCTTGGCTTCGGTTGATGCCTTGTGCAGGAGACACCCATGCATTAGAAGTTACTAATTATTATTATTATTATTGTTATTATTATTACAACAATCTAATGACAAAGCATCAGTTTATGGCACAATGAAACTTTTCTTGAAGGATTCATCCTAACGTGCTGACCATGTCAACGGAAGCCCATATCCATACTCTTCATTGTGATTGCTCAACCTATCAGCCCGTACTAAGTGACAAAAATAGATGCTGAAGAATTACTCTACACTGATTCATTCGACAACCCGACCTCAATATTACGGAAGGTAAAACTCCTTTCAGAAGGCGTGGTATACTCTTGAATGTAACTGCTCTCAAATCAGAAACCGATGTTGTTAGAATGCTAGTCTAAACATATATCTGTCTGGCAGTAGAGCAAATTGTACAATTCCTGGCCAGTTTTTAAGTAGTGCGGCACTTCACGCAATTAATTGCAAGAAAGTTTATATAGTCAGTGAAACAGTCTTCAATTAGACGGATTTAAACCAGTTAATATGAAAAGGCAGAGAACAAAAGGACCATCCTAAATCCGGTGCCACAACTGAAAAGATGCACAGTTATTATTTTTTATTATTATTGCATTTATTACTCAGGCAAGATCAATAAATCTGAATCCGAGGCACAAACAATTGTGAGTGAATGACTTGGTCGGGGTCCCCACACAGTAACCATCTAGAGGGAGGCTCGAACCTGTATTCACTGTATTACAAGCCAAGCGCTCGATCCAACAGGCTACCGTGCCCCACCAAACAATGGAAGTTAAAGCAAAAGGCACCAGCAATCATGCCTAGTTGCGGACCTCAGGGGTCTGCGTCCAAACATGCAAGAAACAGGACAACACAGTTTGTCTAATCCAATCTAATATAATCTAGTCTGAAGACTTTTACAGTCACATTATCATGATGCACAAGACATGAATCAAACATCACTTCAAAATGAAACTTTGGTCAGTAATCATAATCACCTTTTCCGAGCCAGTCACTATCCAAACATGTGGCTAAGGGCATCTGGCAAAAGGCCACAGCGACATAGTATTTGCCAAACATTGTTAAGTTACATTTTAGAATGCAAAAAACAAAGCTCATTCAGACTTGATACGCCAGAAGTGCTGGAGTGCTACTTACGATAGTTGGCCAAACTGGGTCGAACGCAGTCCCAAGCATAAGCAAAGTCATGGAGAATGAGGTTGTTCAATTCCTGACGTTGATTTTCTGCAATAACAAGAAACAATGAAGTCTCTATGTGTAGTTCAGATGTCAAAAGACAAGCAGAAAACTCAACTCTTAACCGATGCAGATAATAGGAAAAACACTTCTTAAATATGCAATTACAAGATAAGTGGCCACAATTTTTGCTGATGATAACAAAGCATCGAAAGGGACAGAATGTTATATTAAGTGGGCCGTCCAATTTTTAAATCATTTGGTTCAGCAACACTTTAACAAAACGTAAACTCAGCCAACCATTAAGTCTCATTTGAGATTCTTGTACTTCCTAAAAACTGTAAGAACTAAGAAATTAATCTTTATTCAGCACGTGAGACCAAGCAACTGGTAGACAAAGGTTTTCACAAACCATTTTGGATATCTTCAAGAAATGTTCCAATCTTCATGGTCGTTGCATCTGAACTGTCAAGGCAACGATTTAGCTTCTGCAGCAGCAACTGATGCAGACGAATAATGTTTGGCAGCAGACGGATTGCTCTCAACTGATGCTCCTAAGTATCAGGGAAAACAAACTTTAGACAAAAACATTAAAGTCACATAATTGCTTCAATTTGCATATTAATTCTAATCATACAAGTTCTGTGATGCCAACGTTTAATGCACATATAATCAACTGATAGCACGCTGAAGTTTAACCAAAAATTCAGTAAAATTTCAAATCAATAGGCCTACACTTGGCCAGGGAGACAGCAAGTTGATTAAACAAATTCTGGTAGCCAGAGAAGCAGCATGTTTTAAATGACATAAACGTCTTAAGAAGACATCGGCAATGTCTTAAAAAGTTGCTAATATACTTACATTTTAAAAAGTCTGTTATCATCTTAAAACATATACTTAGTCTACAAAAGCTGTAAATTTAAAAAAAACTTTAGTCAATAAAACTCATGAATTGGTCAATTACATCTTTAAGGAACAGTTGCAGAATGGGATACATCTGCTGCTGCTTCTTCTTCTCATTTCCTTTCTTCTGAGCCACGTTTTCATTGAGTTCATGTGCAAGATGTTCAAGGGAGATGTGAGACCTAAAGCGCCAAAGAGATGGTTCCTCGTGGAGTTTCTGAATGTTGGCTGGTGCTGTTGGAATATCCACTTCAAAGATAGATCTCAGCAAGGGGTTATTCCCTGCAAAAAACAATAAAATTATAAAACATGTTAAATGTACTGTCTTGAAATTTGTCTAAGAAATTAGGTGACTGTGTTAGCGGGACTTATTGTCCTTTTGGTCTCACCTTCGGATGCCTATTAATGATTTTTTCTGTCTTTGAGTGACTAATATCAATTGTTTCTCTTTTGTAGTGTTCAACAAGCGGTTCAATTCAATTTGAAAATTATTACATACACCAGTCACTTTTCAGCCTATTAGCTACAATGTTTACAGCCAAAGTAGGACAGTTGGCACATATAAAATATGTTCACAACTCGTTATTGAATAAATTGCAAGCTACGCTAACTGTCATTTATAATAAGATAGAAACCACTGCCATCTTCAAACTATCAACGAACAAAAGCCATCCTCTCTGACAGTATGCCCTTGTGGAAAAAATGGTGCTATATAAATGACTGATCACATTACATTACATTAATAGTTTATAATTTCTGTCAGTTCAAAAAGTGTACAGAAATGAAGAGCTGAACATTCATGACATCTGACATCCATATCAAAGCAGAAATACTGTAACTTCCTTAGTTAAGACTGAAAATAATGGATATATTAAACTGACCCAGTCTGTTATCATTGACCAATCTGTTGTTGGCTTCTTGCAGTCGAGCAGTTAGACCCTGCAACAAAAAAGGTTCACAGATATAATCAAAAGAACTGACTATACAAGCAATGCACTCCAGACAATTTATACAGTACATTAAAGGCCTTCTAATAAGCACAAACCAGTTTTGGTACAATCTAAATCTAATAATCTAAAAAATCTAAATCTGAAATCTAAATCTAATAATCTGAATTTCTCTTTAACTGTCAAAGACATACGGTTAAATTTTAACCTTTGCCTGAGAGAACTACATAAACGGCTCTTAGAAAAAGACTGACATCACAAACTCAGTCAAACTAGATCGAAGTGGCCATATACATGCTATCCAGGGTGGTCAAATCTTTAAACATGAAGCAGGTATTTCAAGAATCACTCACATTAAGTGCGGGTGTGATGAATGTGTTCACATAAATATCTTCCCATTGAACACGTGCTTGTTTGGTTTCAAGCTTCATGCTGTTATCCAAACCAGCAACTACAAAAAAGAACCATCTCAAATCAACCAATGTCCACAACACAAACGTCATCTGTGGTTGCAAAAAATTCAACTCCAGGCCTGTAGAATAGTATTAGAGCTTGCTAACAACAGTCATATTCTGCACTGAGCAGAAAATACAAATAAAGTGGTTTAGAAAAGAATTTCTGTTTTAAAGACAATGATAGCCTTTCTTGTCAGTTGCAGCTTGAGCTCCTCAGTTTTCCCCTTCTGCAATTTAGCAGGCACCTGAAGTCTGTCTCATTTGACAGTGGTTTCCCTGGTCTGGTTTGAGAGCACCCTTGATGCATTTATTCTTGAAGTGGCACTTTATAAATGTCAAATTATAACTGCAATTACAAATAGCTGACCATATTGTTCATTATGAAGCATTGAGTCGATAAGAATGTGCATGAAGAGAATGACATCATCTTCGCTGTGTCCAACTGCACTGTGTATTGTTTCAACGTCCACTTGAGCATGGTTCAAGAGAAATTCGGAAACCTGCTGAGGTTGAATGTGTGGTAGTATTGCTTGGCTTACCAACTGTCAACACAAAGAAAATGAAATGACATCAGGACTATTATTATCATCATTATTAATCAGCAACTTAATTAAAAAAACAAGCCATGCTCAGGTCAATTGCAACAATTATCTGACCTTTCCTATGAACTCATAAACACTCCACCCATTGCAATTTCTGTGCAGGTCTTTTACAACTGAAAACACTCCTCTTCCACAAATATTATCCCAATTCCTCCTTTTCCCCTTACCAATGTTACTGCTCCAATTCCGAACACCATCCACCATAGCCATCTGACTGTCTGCCTGCCTGACCCTTAGATCTTGATTTGCAACCAAATCTAACCCATCCTGCCTAGCAATTTTGTTTTGTCTGATTGCCTGTGAATAAGTTGTTTTCTGCAATTTAGCTTTCTTTGGGTGCTGTTGAAATCTCGAGTTTATGACAGATCAGTCCACAGAGACAGAGGGACAGTCTGCAGTGGATAAGCCAAATGAAAAATGTAAGACTTGAGTCAAGACCAAAACGACATAACAGACTGAGCAGAATGATCAAATACAGGAAAAAATAAAGCTCACAACTCATGACAAAAAGTGACAACAAGTCCTAGGCATAAAGTATGCTTAAGCTAATAACATCAACAAAAAGGTAACAGCAGCATTAGTACTAAGAACATAGGTTTAGACTCAGTTAAATTACACATCAGTGAAGCTCCTTCATCAACTACAATGCTTAAAGACAGCCATTCAGCTACCACATTCACGGACAAGAGCAAAATAAATAAGGTAAGATAATCCAGGTAAATGAATCAAGGAAAAGTAATGAAATATACAAAATTTATGCTGTGGTGTAGTGATATGGTCTGTGCCTCATAACTGGAGGGTCGTGGGTTCGAATCTGCCTCAAGCCACTGTGCAGCGACCTTGGACAAGTTGCTCACCCGCAATTGTCTGTGAGGAAGGCAATGGGAAATCACCTCATTCATCTCATCCCCAATGGCATAAAGCCAATGGACCTGCCTCTGGGCAGAGAACTCATGATCGTGACCACCACCACCACCATGCACATAACTGAGCTGCTGTAAATTTATAAAATGACCTTTTTGGGTTTACTTACATGAGCATTTTCAAGTGAACTAAGGTACATTGACATGTGAAGCAGCATCCGTAGAACTGCAGTCGATGCTGGAGACATGTGGCGTTCAGGAATCGGCGCACGTTTCTGTGGCTGACCCAGAACATGACCCTTTCGAGTTGTATCAGCACTTTGAACCAAAACACAGTCATAGCATGATAATGATGACTAACATGTTAAGAGCTCACCTCAAAAGGAGATCTGTGTAAGTGAATTTTCCAAAGACAGTCATTGTCTGAGTACCTCGAGCAAGTCCTTAACCACAGTCTCCTAATTCCACCAACCGATGTAATAAGACAGTGCTTCCATATAAGCATAATGAAACGTGCAATGTAAATAAAAGACTGTGATAGGGCTGACAAGTCCTGACATCTCATTATAATTTATTTCTACATTTATTAAGCACCACTAATGACTAAGCATCAATCAGTGGCACTGAGCAACTGTGAGCAAAGGACTTGCTCAGTATCCCTGCACAGTAGCCATCTCATGGGAGGCTTGAACCCGTACTTTCCGCGTTACAAGCCAAGCGCTCTATCCAATCAGCCACTGTGCCCTGTAGTGTACTGAGTCTTTTATTTGATCAGGTAAAGCAGATACAGATATGAATAGAACACTTCACTTATATAACACCAATTCATTATGTAGTGTTGTATTTATACATTTATACAGCACAGAAACTAATCAGAAGTGCTCTCTACATTAGCCGAAAACATGCCAAATGTCGGTAGTTAAGAACAGAAGTTCATCAGTTAGCAAGCAATAATTAAAAATGTTACAAAACAGTAACCTGGTATAAATCAATGATATTGTGGATGCTATTGTAATGCACAAAGTGTCAACTGTTAAACTACAATTTTAATAAAACATGAAACTGGCAAAAATTTATTCTTACATACACTAGACCCTGGCTATAATGCAGTACTTGATAATAATAATAATAAGAATAATAATAAAACAATTGATACAGCACCATACCTCAGTCAAGGCAGAATGATAAAAAGATAACACCACTATGTAAAGGATCTAGAGTATTGTTTCAAGCTCCAACTTATCTACAGTAAGCCATTCAAACTCTACATTATCTAAGCCACCACCACATTTATACTTCAGTCAAATTACATTGTTTTAAACAGAAATGAATGCACTATTTTATTAAATCCAAAAATGTGAAATATCCAACTTAAGACTCATTTTGTCCGAGCTGGTCAAACATGTATGCAGATGACTATTTATACAATGCCCTTTAAGAATCTCTCAATAATACTGAACACATAATGTTAAGAAGCTCGATTGGTAGGTAACTTCATGCAAGGCAGCAAGAATCAAACCCTGGCCATGGAAATGGAAGGCTGTGTTGGTAGTTGAATCCCTCAGCCACAAATAAATAGTTACAGGAAATCCTTTTAGTGACACTCTGCTAATAGCTAATATTATGCAGTGTACGGGTAATGCAGCTAATTGCAACATATGGCCCAAAAGCACATTTCTAAAAAGCACTCTGTGCATGCCTTTTGAGACCAGACAGACAGGAAAATTGCAACTTCAGATGATTTTAAAATGTAAGTTGAATCACTTGAAGAAAAGAAATATACCCTTTGGAAGCTGAGAAAGGTAAGCTCAAATTCAATTCAGAGTTCTTAAAAATCTTTAATTGATGGTGAACTTTCTCAATTCCCGAAGGTTACAGAAAAGTGAAAAAACCTGAATGCCAAAACCTATATAAAAGGCGAACTTCCATGAGCCTGAGGTGTCGAGTAGTGTCTCAGAAGGTCCCTGTCTGACAGGGCCTGCCAAACAATATAAATGTGCCTTGGAAGACAGTTCTTGAAACATAAAAAATGCTTGAAAAGCTCAGATGTGTCAAATGTGTCACTGAGCAGCTTTCATAAATCAGTGCAACAGCATTATTACTAGCCTATACTGTGTAGAGTATCTGTGCACTAGCTTGGCAAAATGTCCCTCCTGGGGAAAATCCCCTGTTGCTCCTCATAAGCTACAACCTACACCATTTGCAAGTGGTGTCAATGTTATATGTAGTCTTTTCTAAATGTACTAAACTGATTATGCATCTAAAGCTATTATAACATAGACGTCTGTGTGTGTGTGTGTGTGTGTCTAATCCCTATCCCTCTCCCTGTCCTTCTCCTCGGCATAGTGCAACAAAACTTTGTTTCCATGTTATTCACGAGATGGCACTGGCAGTAGTTTCCTTTTCTAAATATACTAAATGTATTTACGGATTAAGTGTCTAAAGCTATTATTATATGGATAACACAGATGTCTGTGTGTCTACTCCTTATCCCTCTCCCTGTCGCTCTCCTTGGCCTAGTGCAAAGAAACACTGTTTTCATATTATTCACGAGACACCACTAGCAGTATGTTGCTTTTTCTAATTGTACCAAGCATGCATCTAAGACTATTACTACACAGATGCTAAGTCACAGCGAAGAAACAGTTTACAACATTGGTTCAAGCAAAATCTTAATAGACAGAGAAACCAAACTTCTGACATTAGGGACAGCCTTCTTTACAAATTTTCTCACCTAATATTCACATTAAAAATTCAAAATCTATGGTCAGTCCAGCCAAAATTCAGCAGCAATTACAAATACGGAATCAAATTCTAGGCGCTGCAAAAATAAGACCAACTTGGTCATACTCACGTCTTAAGACGGGTATTGCCACGAACTAGCTGGTGGTTCTCTCCCCCTATGCGAGCCCGACATACCAGACAATTGCTCTCCTGATTCGGGTTGCCACACTGTCAGCAAACCATCAAAAAGATAAAGCCAAAAGCCTGAAAGAAGCCCCAGCTTCTACTGCAGTGAGTTGGGTTAGTAGGGGCTAAAACAGAAATTGTTTAAAAACGACACCACATGCAAGCTGTGAAGCCTTACTTGGCAACCATAGGTGCATTGCCCTGTTGCAGTGTGTAGTTCTGGCCTCCCACAGCAGCACCACACTGCAGACAAGTCCCCAGAGCTACTGGTCGGCCACACTGACGAAAAGAAATATGTAGAAATAAAAATGCACGACAAAAACAATCATCATCAATTTTGCTCCAGTAATAAACAAAATCTAATATTAGATGTCAATTTAACAAATCCATATTTGATCAGTCATTACGGCACTCTACATTGAAGCATGCAACAAAGTATGTATCTGAACATTTAAATAGAATCATTTCTTCTCTAAACATTTAAAAAAGATAATCTGAAATAAAACAATGCAAACAGCAGTGAACAAAAAAAACAAAATGAACAATGAACAATCAGAGTAAGAACAGATGTTCACAAAAGTTTTAAAGAAACAAATAATGTAACATTTACAGACCAGTAAAGAGATTTCCAAATAAATGAGAAACTTAGTCAACTGTTTCTTGTTCTTATAGATCACAATAATGGCCACTTTTATTTGTTAATTGAATGGTAAAGACATTGTTATCAATAATTATTATTACTTCTGCATTAATTAAGCGCCACTATTTAATGACTAAGCATCAATCGATGGAGCTGAGCAATTGCAGCTGTGAGACTTGCTCAAGGTTCCTACACAGTAACCATCTCAGGGGAGGCTCAAACCCGTACTCTGCATTACAAGCTGAGCATTCTAACCGCTCGGCTTGTAACCAATGCTACCATGCCCCACGGTGTTATAAAGCACTAAATATGGTCAGTGGTCAATGCTAAGGTGATAAACTACATGTACATCACTTGGTAGACATAAGTTCTTAATTTCAATGATGAAATGTTTGACATTTAGCAAATACACAGCAAATACTTACATTTCCAATGACATACGGGTGACCATTGGGACATTCTGAAATAATAAATTCATAACCAAATTAGGTAATGGGATTTCTTGTGTCAACCACGTCTCAGATTGACATTGCACATTTTAAATTCAAGCGATAAAAAATATAAATAATAATAAGTAAAAATACTATGAAACTTTAATGTAATGTTAAACTTTACACTGCTGAATAACCTAAAGAAATAAAAGTTCTTTGACATCCAAAAATTCTTTAATGTTCATTTAAGAAGAACAGTTAAAGAACCTCACTTTCCTTAACTACAGAGGTTGTCCTAAATACTGGAATGGATTTCAGCAAAAATGTTAAAATAATTGTATCAAGTTAGGCAAAGAAGATTCAAAGGCAGTCAAAAAATATAATATCTCAATGAATTCATTAAGTTAATATACATCTAGTAATACAATTACACGTTATATTATTATTATATTATTATATGCTGTCACCCAACTGGTGATAATTTTTAACATGAAATTACCTGATTATAAAAACAATAAAAGTTATATCATTTATTCCGCTGACCTTAATTAAGCAAAAATTCTCTTAGAAACTTTAAAAGTCGAACTGAAATGCACATACGATAAAATGTTGGCACTTCTCCACCTTGTGGAACAATTGCAGCCCTGATGTCATCCATTTCATCCTGCGGCATTGTCGGTAAAAAGGCGCGCTAGCCAAAACAAACAACACAAAATGTATAATTTTCTTGGAAAAAACCTTTGACAACAACTGAAACACCTGTTGAGCCACATACTGACACATAATCACCGAGTCTTGTTGATTCAGAAACCTTACATGTCATGTCACAATAACAAATGATACTACTGACTTTAACTATTACTATTATCAAACAGATTGCATTTCATGGTGGTTTAATGTGCATGATTGGGAATCTTGCTGACGAGTTTCTTTGACCTATCATTATATAAATTATTTATTATATTACAATATATCTCATATAATCTAATGACTTCAACAGCGCCTTTATCATAATGCCCAAAGTCATGATCCACTTGAGAAGCCGGGTTAAATGTAATAGGCCAGAAAAACCAGAAGCTAGGCTACAGTAGGTAAGCAAGTTGAAACAGATGAGTCTTGAGTTTAGACCTGAATGACATCAAAGAAATGACAGAACACATAGAACTTGGCAGTGAATCCCAAAGCCGCGGACCAGCAACCGAGAAGGCCCGAGAGCCCAATACAGTTCAGGTATGGGGCGCAGCAAGAGTCACAGTGTCCAGTGATTGAGTGCAGTATTCGTTGGTATGAGGAATGAGCACAGAACGCAGATAGGTCATCTGGTTTAAACGTAGTACTCATATATATATTGGGACGTGGTGGAGTAGTGGTATGGTCGTTGCCTCATAACCGGAGGGTCGCGGGTTTGAAATCTGCCTCTAGCCACTGCATAGCAACCTTGGACAAGTTGCTCACCCACAACTGTCTGTGAGGAAGGCAACTGGAAACCACCTCACTCGTCTCATAAAGCCATTGAACCTGCCTTCAGACAGAGAACTCATCATATATACACATATATACAATTACTGGTAACAAATGAGGAATTTTTCTCACCTGCATGTGCTGAGGAGTCGTGATTATGTCAAGGAATGGCTTCTGAAGACCGTTGTTCTTGGAATTGGTCAGTAGAATCTTGAAATGCGCTATGAGTTCGGCTAAAACGCCTGTCTGGTTTGGCCTCACTTGCATGCCGCCTTTCATCATGTTACCAACAATTTCCACAGCTAACTCCTGCAAAAGAAATTGACTGAGTCAGTTAAACTGTCACCTTCAGTTGGACTGATGTCAAATGCTGTTGGTTACTGTAGGTGTAAGAGGCATATATGCATCTCTGTACAGCATTGTGACTGTATCCACCTTGTGTAAAACAAACTTGAATCAGAACTTACTGTACGAGATTCTACAGAAAACAAAAAATTGTGATATTCATAATTTTCACAATTCATAATATATTTTTTCATTGATTTTTTAAAGTTAATTAATTATTAAACATGAATGAATTAAATAAGTAAATTAAAAAATCAAATTTTTACCAAGTGTATAATTGAAAATTTAGCTAAGCCCAATGTCTAACTTCTAAATAATTAATAATAAGTACCTTTATGTCAAAAATCAGACAACAGTCTTTTACCTTATGCTTGATAAACTGACTGTGATTGCAGAAGTCTGTTAAACGCTGTAAAACCTAAAGTAGTTAAAAAATAACAACAAAACTAAGAAAAGTATACAGAGCTGTTAACAGATGGCTAATGATGAAGTCTAAATAATAACAAGTCTTTATAATTATAAAGTAGCAGTAATAAGTTTGTTAGATTTGCTGCAGTGCTTAGCATATCTGATAGCCATTGCTCACATGATGTAACTAGACAGGTTTCAACTGAGGGCAAAATTAACTGATTTGGAATAATTTTTTGCACTATACAAAGAAAATATATGAAAACCATATTGTGATGTCACATAATTTGACTTCAACGTTGGCCCTTCAAAGGAATAAGATCTCTGACTTCTGTTGCTGTTGAAAAAATTTTCAAATGCTGCACACTTAAAAGCTCACATTCTACGCTTTTACCTCAAATTTGAATTTTGATATCCAAATGATTTCCTTCGACAATTTCAATGTCAATTTTTTAGAGCTAAACGAATGCACTACCTCAGGCGTTGGTCTTCGCTGAGGATCTGCGTGAATATTGGTTGCTGTTACTTCACGATAGATTGCGAGCAGAGTCTGGCATTCGACAACCTCTGCATTTCCACCAACTGTCTGTAACCAGAGTGCAAAGTAATGTAAACAAAATTTTTTATATAGTTTCATCCACGTAGTTCAAGTGTGGCAACACACACACACATTGCCAAGCTGGTCTATCTGTTATGCGTTTGGTCAATGATCATGTGGTTGCAGGATTGACTCTGTGTAACGACCCTGGGCAAGTTGTTTGCACACACCGTGCCTCTGTCACCAAGCAGTATGATTTGGTACTGGCGTAAGCTGCAAAGCAAACAGCAAGTCCTGTGACACCCCATGTCCAGGACTTTGGGATTCATCCATTGTTGGTTCAAGGGCTTAAAGAAAAGGAAATAAGCACCTCCCCATGTCTCACTTGTGGAATATGAGATACTTTACTTTTACATAGCTCAAGGTGAGGCCAGGTCAGGTAACCCAAAGGAAAAAGCTCACTCTATGAGTCCTCAGTCCTCAGAGGCTGAGATACAGAATTGCCAGCTGCTTCAGCTGACATGTAAGTTCGATCTTAAAACTTCTATATTTAAAATCCAGAGTCAGTCTGAACTTAACAGAACAAACCCCATGGGGAGTAGCGAAACAGTCTGCTGCTGACCAAGTGCAGGATTTATCATCGTCACAACTAATCAAAATACAAAACTGAGAAGAACAATGAAACAACTGATATGTTTTCATGGCTAGACAAACCAACCTTGAGAGCATCTTCAAGTGTTGCTACGTCCTTTCCAAGAACAATCTCAGCCACCAATTCTCTAAGCTTGGTGTAGTTCTCTCCACAAACAACAAATCGGTCTGGAACAACATCGTTCTAAAACCAAACAGACAGGTCAGAATAATAATTTATAGGTACAAAAGAAAATGAACTATGCATATCATGGCTGGGAAAATTTCACGATATCTACAACTGAGCTACACTAATCAGATTAAGTAACAGATTAAGCAACAGATTAAGTAACAGATTTTAGCGACTAACCATTCTCCTCCACCTGCAATCGTTGTAAGGACTGTACTTCTTGAACAATCATCCACTGAAAATTTGATCACTACTGCCACACGCACCCACAGCTCAAGAATCATTCTCAGCTTATGTTAATTTGTGCATTTTTAGAACTGTTAGATAGCCATGTTTCAGCAACTTTTTGAGGTTCATAACATGTGCTAGGTTCTTAACATGTGATATATATATATATATATGATTTTCCCAAAGCCAACATTCTTTCATCTCCTCAACAATAAAGAAAGAAAGTTTCATTCATTTCATTTAATTTTTTTCGTTTTTCATCATTAACTGAATTCTGTCTTTGAATGAAGAAAATGGGATAGTTTTGTCAAGTCAGAAGTTTCTTTGAATCGGTGCTACATAAAAGCTTAGTAAGATTACATTACATGTAAATAAAACAGTGCTCCTATTATGACCCTGAAACTTCAGCAGTTTGAATAGTTTGTAGCAACCACGGTTTCATAACAGCAATGGCAATAGAAGCACGAGTTCAACAGGGATAACAGTTATTGCACAGAACTTGCCTGATTTTCTTGTGCTTCTTTTGGTACAACCCATTTCAAGTTATGATGTTCTGAAAGTGACTTCAGCGCATCCAATCCAAATCGTCGGGCCAGCTGACGCATCAGGTAAACTCTAAGCAATCACAGATTCACCGATTTTGAGACTCTCAATATGTATTCTTAGGGTCGTCTCATAAGGATGTCCACAAAGAGGGGTAGGCAAAACGCGGCAAATGCAGATGGGTGCTGAGGGTTATGCCCAATGTCGAATTCTGCATCTAAACAGGGTACTGGGGTTGGACATCAGTGGACAGGGACCACGATGTTATAATATATGTTACGATAATATACAGAGTTCCTCTGCATGACAGAGCAGGATCAAAGTACTCCACCTCACAGCACAGTTAGCCCAGAAATGTAGACATCCAGAGGTGGAAGGTAACTGAAGGCACTAAGGCTAACAAAGACAGGACTACAGACCCTTGAAAAGACAGAAGTGGTGGGAAAGGATGTAAGGCACACAGCACAGGAGCAGAGAAAAGGCAAGGAGATGGCAGGAAGTGAGAAAAGCACAGGACCGGAGAGAAGGAAGAAGGGAGGCAAGGTGCCAGTCGACAGACTGATATCTTTTGACAAGCTTCAATGATCGAGTAGCTAGAATACAATAGTTCAGTACAGAATATAAAAATGACAACAGCTATAATGAAATTAATAACAAATAACTAAGTTACAATGGAATAATAAGTTATTACAAAGTTATAGTATTACACAATAAAATATAACAATACAAAAATTAAAAAATTACCATAGCCATAATTAAAAAATGACAGTAGCCGTAAAAAAATGAAAGTAGCCTTAACAAAAAAAATAACAATAGTCATAATAAATCGCTCACTGACATTAGCATATTTCACAATTTTTATACCTCCATGAATGCAGTTGTATTTTAAACTAGTAATTCGCAATCTTTATCTTTTCTAAAGAATGAATTCAAAAGTACAGGATGCAAGTAACTGTTAAAATCCATGCTTTGAAGATAGGATACTTTAGGAATATAGAAACTCAAGTTTTCTTATATATGTTACCTACAGCTTTGCTATCCCTATTGAAAATCACTGCTGTGCAGAAATACGGCAACCCTTCCAAATAAACACAGAAAGCTACAATAAGCTGAATATGAACAAGTTACCCTATTGCTTTCCATAGGCTCAATGGCTCCACTGTGGCCATATACGGATATCTATTTCAAGTACATTATCATACATGATATTATTCCATTCGGTCGCTCCTTACCGTGGCCACCTCAGCTGTTCCTGATTGCAAATCTGCTTAGCAGATTCACAGAGCCTTCGAATCTCTGGAGCAATAGTCTTGCTGACATCTTGGGTAACATACAACCGGTGCATCCACCTCGAGGTCTCCATCAGTCCATACCTGACCCGAGCTATCGCTTCAAGGGAGTCTATCTGAATGTCCTGCAGATCTCCACGCAACAGACCGGTCGACCTGAGAAGCAGGTCCCTTGCAAAATGTAAGCGCTCAACATCGCCATCACACTGTGCACTCTGTCTGTGATGATGGTCCTGTTTGAGACAAAACAGAGAAGCAGTTTACTTCAGTTAGAATCAAAACCTCGAAATCATTAACACTAACATACAGCAATAACATTAAGCAGTAACAACAGCCATTAGCATCATTTTAAAACTAAAGCTATTATTATTAGTATTAATAGCAATACTTAAAGTATCCATGAGATCAGTGTGAATACCGCCACAGTATATCAATGAACAATAGCTTCCGTTTAAATATAAAACTATAAACCCTTTAGTACACTGCAATATATATTTATCTTGGGAGTTCATCTGATTTGATTTGATTCACAGGGTTACCTCTAGACACTGAACAATGAGCACACACAGCTCCACGACCTGAGTTGAGTCAGTCTGTACAAAAGCACGAGCGAATTCAAAGTACTCCTCCAGGTGTTCATGCACCGAGTTAATACTAGAACAAACCAGAGACAAATCAGACATATTAAATTCCCAAAGTACAGCAATGTTGAAAGGATCTTAAACACCAATATTATGTTACTGGATGCGCCTGACTGCTATGCACCGAATACATGGAGATGTTGTTGGATTGGCTAGTGGCACTCTGCATGCAGGCAGTCTGACAGCAGCAATTCTAGCTAATGTGCAATTTATCACAAAGGCGCTCACGGGAAATAATAATAATAATAATAATTAGAAACTTCTA